>JADDOH010016847.1:0-37715 GCA_016648135.1 Agrypnia vestita
TGGTAGCCGTCTGTTGTGCAGTGTGTGGTCTAGCGTTATCATGAAGCAGCAGTGGCCTAGATCGATTAACCAGCCTCGGTTGTTTAGCAGCTAGCTTTTCCATCATGGTTTGCAGTTGCTGACAATAGACATCTGCCGTACTCGTCTGGCCAGATTTAAGAAAGCTATAGTGAACGACACCAGCACTAGTCCACCAAACGCTCACAAGTAACTTTTTTGGAGTCAATTTTCGCTTGGGGCATGGTTTGGCTGGTTCGGCAGGGTTCAGCCATTGCGATGAGCGCTTCCGATTATCGTACAGGGTCCACTTTTCATCACAGGTAATGATTCGATTTAAAATCCCTTCATTATTGTGCCGGTTGAGTAATGCAACGCAGCAGTCAACGCGCGTTTGTTGATTTGCTTCACTCAATTCGTGAGGTACCCACCTTTCAAGCTTTTTCACCTTACCAATTTGCTTCCAGTGGATTAAAACAGTTTTATCACTAACACCGCAGCCTGCAGCTAACTCGGATGTGGTTTGCGATGGATCCGCTTCCACACTAGCCTTCAATTCTTCATTATCAACTTTGGTCTCCGGCCGTCCACGAGGCTTGTTCTGCAGGTCGAAATTTCCAGAACGAAAACGTTGGAACCAAAAACGCACTGTGTTTTCTTTTGCGGCACCGTCGCCATACACATCATTAATCCTTCGAGCCGTTTCTGCAGCACTGGTGCCACGGTGGAACTCGTACTCGTAAATAACGCGATATTTCAAGTTTTTCATTTTGTAAACTGAGTGACGCAAAGAAAAAAACAATTGAGGAAAAAACAAATGAATTATAATTTTCAAAACACAAATACATGAGTAAATAGCTGTATAAATTTGGATTTGGAATTCCTAGCCAAAGAGAAGATATTTGAGATCAAATTTGCCAGTACGGCAAAACCTCAATTTCATATGTAAGGACCTAATATTAACCATAAATATTCAAATCAAATTAAAAGGTGTATTAATTTAAGAATGATGGCATGAACATTATATTATTGAAGAAAACATGTTCTTCCCATTAGTAACTGATTTTATTTTTATGAAAAAGTGTAGTTAACATGTTCGTCCCTATGATTTGAACGTGTTCTAATTATTTTTAAGTTCTGAACTTATTTCCAATGAAAAGAGCGTACTATATTTAGTTAAGACGGCTTATTAACTCATTTTTGACAAAAATGTTAGTTAACAACTTCTTGCCATGGGGTATTCATATATTGGATATAAAATATTGGCATTATTGGAAAATCTCAACGTGTGATGATAGTACATTTGTTGAGCTGGAGAGAGCTACTGAGGAAATAGGACTACGCGTCAACTCCAATAAGACTAAATATATGCCTGCCACTAAAACAGTTATGAATAACCAGGCCCCAATCACAATCAACATACTCGCACACAATAGAAAGTATTAACAATTGCACTTACCTGAGATCGATGGTGATCAATGCAAATGATACATCAAACGAGATCAAACACAGAAAACACACGGCAAATAAATGTTTCTTCGATTTGAGAAGACATTTCGCAACCCGAATGGTCAAGGAAAATAAAAGTTACCATCTGTAAGACACTATTACGTCCTCTATTAATGTATGACTCTGAATACTGGGAATAAAAGGGATAAAATTTACCTTCTTATAGGTATTTGAAAGAAAATATTCAGAAAAATACTCGATCCAGTATAGATAAACGGAGTTTGGAGAATACGATACAACGATGAGGTCTACGATACTTACATTGAGCCCAATATAATACAATTTATCAAAATAGAGAGGCTGCGTTGGGCAGGGCAATTAGAAAGAATGAGTGAAGAGAGAATGCCAAAAAATATCTCCACACAAAGCCCCAAAGTAGACGCACAGTTGGTAGGCATATTTAAGAGGCTCAATGAAATCAATGCATCTCTATAAATACCATTTTTAACGATAAATAATTGATACCAAAAAAGTGCTGCTTTGATATGATATTTAGAGCGACAAAATAGAAAAAATATATTTAATTTATGATTTGCCTAATTACAGTTAGCTCCGTTATGGAATTTTAGTCTATTTAATAGTTCAGGACAGTCGACGTTGCCTGATACAATTTTTAGTAGGTACATCAAATCACCTATTTCGCGACGTTTGTATAATGGTAGGATGTGATATTTTTTGCATGAACTGTCATAATCGTCAGAAACGCAATTGAATTTGAAGTTGAGAAAGCAAATAAATTTGTTTTGAATTTGTTCCAAGCGATTTACGTAGATCATATACTGGGGGTTCCATACTTGCGTTGCATACTCGAGTTTGCTTCTGACAAAAGTGCAGTAAAGTACTTTCAATGTCTTTACACACTTAAAATCTTTGGATATTCTCATGATAAAACCTAAAGCCCTATAAGCCTTACTTATAATAGAATCGATATGTTCATCGTATAATAATTTTCTATCATTGATCACCCCTAAATCTCTGATTGATGCAGCTGTTTCTAATTGTTCTCCTTTTAGTGTATAGTTAAATGATATTCTATTCTTTTTGCGTGTGAAAACTACACAATAACATTTTGAGGGATTCAAGTCAAGTTTATTTAATTTACAATAATTATCTAACCGTAGCAAATCATCTTGTAGATTGAACGAATCGTAAATACTAGAAATTGGTTTAAAAATTTTCATATCGTCAGCAAAAATTAGGACATTAGAGTGACGAAAGCAATCGTGAATATCGGAAATGAAGATTATAAACAACATTGGCCCCAGCAGTGATCCCTGGGGTATTCCGCTGGGAACTACAACCCAACTCGACTATTGCTTACTACTACAGCCTGAGTTATATTATCGATGTAGGATGCAAACCATCTTAGCGAGTCAACACGTATTCCGGCCAGGAAAAGCTTATTAATCAACAGATGATGATCTATTCTATCAAACGCCTTACTATTAGGTCCTTACATATGAAATTGACGTTTAGTATGGGAGGAACATAAAGCCAATTTTTTTTATTATAATATATTTATTTAATCAAAGTATGTACCATTGCTATCTATGCACTTTTGCCATCTCATAGGTATTTCATCGATCCCTTTACTAAAAAAACCATTCGGACGGGAATCAATAAAATCTTTGAAGGCGGTTTGGACTGCCCCATCGGAGTTGAATTTTTTCCTTTGCAAGAAGTTATCCAAATTTCGAAAAAAATGGTAATCTGTTGGGGCAAGGTCCGGAGAGTACGGTGGATGTCTTAGACATTCCAATTGAAGCTCCTCTAATTTGGTAGCCGTCTGTTGTGCAGTGTGTGGTCTAGCGTTATCATGAAGCAGCAGTGGCCTAGAGCGATTAACCAGCCTCGGTTGTTTAGCAGCTAGCTTTTCCATCATGGTTTGCAGTTGCTGACAATAGACATCTGCCGTAATCGTCTGGCCAGATTTAAGAAAGCTGTAGTGAACGACACCAGCACTAGTCCACCAAACGCTCACAAGTAACTTTTTTGGAGTCAATTTTCGCTTGGGGCATGGTTTGGCTGGTTCGGCAGGGTTCAGCCATTGCGATGAGCGCTTCCGATTATCGTACAGGATCCACTTTTCATCACAGGTAATGATTCGATTTAAAATCCCTTCATTATTGTGCCGGTTGAGTAATGCAACGCAGCAGTCAACGCGCGTTTGTTGATTTGCTTCACTCAATTCGTGAGGTACCCACCTTTCAAGCTTTTTCACCTTACCAATTTGCTTCAAGTGGATTAAAACAGTTTTATCACTAACACCGCAGCCTGCAGCTAACTCGGATGTGGTTTGCGATGGATCCGCCTCCACAATAGCCTTCAATTCTTCATTATCAACTTTGGTCTCCGGCCGTCCACGGGGCTTGTTCTGCAGGTCGAAATTTCCAGAACGAAAACGTTGGAACCAAAAACGCACTGTGTTTTCTTTTGCGGCACCGTCGCCATACACATCATTAATCCTTCGAGCCGTTTCTGCAGCACTGGTGCCACGGTGGAACTCGTACTCGTAAATAACGCGATATTTCAAGTTTTTCATTTTGTAAACTGAGTGACGCAAAGAAAAAAACAATTGAGGAAAAAACAAATGAATTATAATTTTCAAAACACAAATACATGAGTAAATAGCTGTATAAATTTGGATTTGGAATTCCTAACCAAAGAGAAGATATTTGAGATCAAATTTGCCAGTACGGCAAAACGTCAATTTCATATGTAAGGACCTAATATAATCAGTATAGATCACATCTGTTTGAAGTCCTTTATCCATTTTATCACTTAGAAAGTAATTAAAGAGGATTAGATTGGAGACGGTTGACTTCCCTTTAATGAATCTGTGTTGATCTGGATGAAAGGAGTGATGAAGAGCTGCATAGACTTGATCGTATATAACCTTCTCGAAAACTTTAGCAATTGTGCACAATTTAGAAACAGGTCTATAATTTGCGACGTCTGATTTCGAGCCTTTTTTATGAATCGGCGTAATAAATGCCGATTTCCAGATATCTGGCACAAATCCATCATTAATAGAATTTTTAAATAAAATCGTTAGAGGTACAGCAATTATATCAGCACATTTAATTAAATATATTGGCGGTATTTGATCAGGTCCAGCAGATTTATTTATATCAAGATGCTTTAATTGATTTATTATTTTCGATTTACTGACTTCTATTGATGAAATGAAACAATCGGTGATTGGTTCGTAATTGGACAGAGAATTCGTATTTTGAGTACTTGAAGAGGGATCAGAAAACGTAGAATAAAAATAATCAGAAAAATAGTTACATATGTCGGATCCTGATGTGGCAGTATTGAGACCGTACGTCATATTACTTGGCAGGTTGAATGATTTAGATTTTGATTTAATAAATGACCAGAACGTTTTGGGGTTACGTACTACAGACTCCTCTATTTTAGAGATGTAATTCAAGTAACATTCGTTTTCTAATGACTTGGCTCTATCGCGTAAAATATTGAAAGATAATTCGTCAGATTTATTGCCATAAATTTTAAATTTACGAAAGTACTTGAATTTTTCTCTGATAATTTTTTTGAGTACCGCAGTGTACCAAGGAGGGAAATAATCAAAATTTACCGTCTTGCACGGTACGCATTTGTCGCGAATAGTATAAAGTACCTGGTAAAATGATCTCAATGCTTGCTCAACGGGCTTATGGGCCAGCAATAAAGCCCAATCAGGTGCTGGTTTCAGTGAATGGAAGTCAATAAAATTAGCCGTTATTGTCAATGGTTTGTTGTGGGGATCCACAGATACTAATGGGTCAAGACATTCTGAAACTCCGACCAATTCGTTGCAAAGAACCAGGTCCAAAATCCGCCTATTGTCGTTATATACCCCATTAAATTGATGGAGATCAAACTTATTGGTAAAATTGATAAATTCACACTCGTCATTTGTGTGGTAATTGGTAGGTGAGAAGTAATAGGAGGAGGTATCAAAATTCCATTGCATTTTGCTCAAATTAAAATCGCCTAAGATTAAAATGTGATCATTGTGATTGGATGTTAAGATATTGCTTACTTTTTCTACAAAATTATTCAATTGTTTAAAAAAACAATATCCTTGATTTTGTGCACACAAATAAAGAACACATACATGCAATTTATTAGAAGTACGGGTATTCGAGTTATTCAGGTGGATAGTAATCCATATATCTTCAGCTGAAGAGGACCAAGATGGTTGCGGATAAACATTTAGATTAATCCGTGACGCAATTAAGACACCTCCACCGTATTTTTGATTAGTTTCTTCGTAATTACGGTCGCGTCGCCAAACCAAATAACGACTATCAAACAATTCAGCGTCGCTTATGCTATCTGTTAACCACGTTTCAGTTAAGCACACTAGATCATAATTAGCCATAGAAATATTGCGATAAAAGTCATTTGATTTGGTTCGTAGACCTCTCACGTTCTGATAATAAGCGGTGAACCTATTAGATGTCGACATCTATTAATTAAAAACGAAAGATAACGACATAAAAATTCGAATAATTATCAATGAGAATAAATAAAGTACACAATTGATATTGGGCATGCGAGGCATTCAACTTTGTTAATGAAATATGAGTATTGAACTGTAGAAACAAATTTCGTAAATTTGACAAGTGCAGGTATATTCAAATATAGCTCGTTCGTTTTTAAATAATGAAACAGCCATAAATAATGTGGAGCTAGTGAGATGAATATAATAGAGTTAGAAAAATAGAAAAGACTGTTTGATATAATCAGTGATCTTTTCAGGGTGCATTTACCGAGCCTCAATGACAAGTGCATCGCCAGTATAAGATATGTGAAATCGTAAATATACCAGTTAATAAGGAGATAGACAATTAAAAGTATATTAAATATGGATAATCTAGAGAAAGTAATAAGAAAAATGAGAGACATGAAGAAAATAATAAAATAGTAAAAAAAACGAGAGAATTATAAATTGCTATCGAGATTGTGTAGAAAAGTAATTTGAGAATGTCTAACGTTGCAGCAGTGGAAACGTAGTAGTAATATAGTCATAGTTTGTCCAGGTCCGGTTCGTTCCGAATGGTGAAAATTTTAGCGGTGTCAGTAGATCTTGCGAGGATGAGGTCGTCTTTGACCCATACATACTTGTACTTTTTTACGGCTGCTCGTTCGCGTACTTCCCGATAGAGGATTTTATTTATTATGTAGAGTGAGGTGCTCGTTAATGAAGATCCGTTGGTCTTGGTTTCCTAATCCGAGGCGATGTAATGTGAGATGGCTTCGAGATTGGCGCGCATGAGCAATGACTTCATTGCGCATAATCTTGATTGACAGCTTCACTATGATTTTTTTAGGACGAGTTGAGTTCACTCGATGGGGGACCCGGACTACATCTAGGATATCCCGTTTAGAAATGGGAAAGTTTATTGCACTGCCCACATCTTCGATTATTTTCATTAGGTTTTCATTCCGCTTCTCCGGTATCATCTGAATCTCTAGGTTGCAGTTGCGATTCACTTGCTCTGTATTATTTAGTTGTGTAGTGATTACTTTAGAGGTATCTTGTAAGCGCTCGATGTCCGAGGTCAGTTTTTTTATTGTAATGAAATTTTCCTTTGATTCTTTTAAAAGTTCCTCATAACTTTCGGCGAAAAAATTTAGTGATTTTTGGATGTCCTCAACGGTTGACAGCTTTTTTTTTATTGACATGAGTTCCACGGACACTTTCGTTTCGATCATAATAGATATTTCTTTTTTTAGGTTGGCAAAAAAATTAGTTGTGAACTCATCTAATTTTATTTGCAATAAACCGTCAATATCTTTGATGCTGATGCATTGTGTATGGGCACTTTTATTTATCAGGGTGTTGGTTTTATCACTTGGCAGCACTGTTTCTGGGCTCTTGGAGGTACCTTGTCCGCCGCTAGATGTCGCTGTATTGCACTTGTTTACCTTACATGAATGACATTTCCAAACGGTTTTGTTTTGTTTGTTTATTTTTCTGAATTTGGTTTCTGTTAATCCCGCACAATTAAAGTGGTTGTAAATAAGGCATTGAGAGCAAAGGATTTCATCTCCTGCGTGACAAACCTCTTTACAGCTCTGACAGTGCATACTGGATGTGAAAAAACGAGGTAGGTAAGACAAAAATTTAAGACAAGGATATAATTTTGCTTGTACCTTGATTGAGAATTCTTATAAGAAAACTTCTTGTGTTTTTACTATTTTTTATTCTTTTTCAATACTTTACTGTATATCGAGAGTTGATAATTTCATTTGCACACGTTGTATTTACAAATTTTAAGGAGAAGAATATTTATATTACTGTAGGTAATGGTACCATAGACTAGATGATGAATGTTATGGACACATTATTCATTATTCACTAGGCAATATCACCAGATCCTTTTGCGGCTAAAAGGATGTGTGATCCTGAATAGTGTTTGCGAGTATATTCCCGTCGGTACAAAGACTCTTCCAAACGTTTTCAAAATATTGTAGATAATTTCAGAGTGTTGTAGGGCGTCCCAGAATGTTATATAATATTAGGTCCTTACGTATGAAATTGGCGTTTTGCCGTACTGGCAAATTTGATCTCAAATATCTTCTCTTTGGTTAGGAATTCCAAATCCAAATTTATACAGCTATTTACTCATGTATTTGTGTTTTGAAAATTATAATTCATTTGTTTTTTCCTCAATTGTTTTTTTCTTTGCGTCACTCAGTTTACAAAATGAAAAACTTGAAATATCGCGTTATTTACGAGTACGAGTTCCACCGTGGCACCAGTGCTGCAGAAACGGCTCGAAGGATTAATGATGTGTATGGCGACGGTGCCGCAAAAGAAAACACAGTGCGTTTTTGGTTCCAACGTTTTCGTTCTGGAAATTTCGACCTGCAGAACAAGCCCCGTGGACGGCCGGAGACCAAAGTTGATAATGAAGAATTGAAGGCTATTGTGGAAGCGGATCCATCGCAAACCACATCCGAGTTAGCTGCAGGCTGCGGTGTTAGTGATAAAACTGTTTTAATCCACTTGAAGCAAATTGGTAAGGTGAAAAAGCTTGAAAGGTGGGTACCTCACGAATTGAGTGAAGCAAATCAACAAACGCGCGTTGACTGCTGCGTTGCATTACTCAACCGGCACAATAATGAAGGGATTTTAAATCGAATCATTACCTGTGATGAAAAGTGGATCCTGTACGATAATCGGAAGCGCTCATCGCAATGGCTGAACCCTGCCGAACCAGCCAAACCATGCCCCAAGCGAAAATTGACTCCAAAAAAGTTACTTGTGAGCGTTTGGTGGACTAGTGCTGGTGTCGTTCACTACAGCTTTCTTAAATCTGGCCAGACGATTACGGCAGATGTCTTTTGTCAGCAACTGCAAACCATGATGGAAAAGCTAGCTGCTAAACAACCGAGGCTGGTTAATCGCTCTAGGCCACTGCTGCTTCATGATAACGCTAGACCACACACTGCACAACAGACGGCTACCAAATTAGAGGAGCTTCAATTGGAATGTCTAAGACATCCACCGTACTCTCCGGACCTTGCCCCAACAGATTACCATTTTTTTCGAAATTTGGATAACTTCTTGCAAAGGAAAAAATTCAACTCCGATGGGACAGTCCAAACCGCCTTCAAAGATTTTATTGATTCCCGTCCGAATGGTTTTTTAGTAAAGGGATCGATGAACTACCTATGAGATGGAAAAACTGCATAGATAGCAATGGTACATACTTTGATTAAATAAATATATTATAATAAAAAAAAAATCGGCTTTATATTCCTCCCATACTAAACGCCAATTTCATATGCAAGGACCTAATATTAGTGTTTTTGTTTGTCCTCGAGAGACTCTGACGGTGCGTAATTATCTCTTATTCAGGCATCCCCAGACAAATATGTCACGCAAACTGCGTTAGTAATAGCGAATTAAAAATGTTCCTAACGTGTTTTCACCCGCTTAAAATTTTCATTTTTGTTCTCACTTGTACTTTATATTATCTTCATTTTCTATTTCAAATATTCCCAATAATTTTATTATATTCGAGAATCAACAGGTTTCCCCAATTAAATACCCAAAGACGCTTTGATTTATAGACACACTTAGTTATACAAGAAAAAAGGTGCGACACTAAAAACTAAAAAAATCGAAAAAAATTATGAATAAGAAGTAGAATATTTTCTTTTAATATCAACAATATAAATACAATATATACTGATAAAAATAAAAATATATAAAATGAAGGAATATCAACAATTTCAAGGCACACTGCAAAATAGAAGATAATTAGATTTGTTTTTTAGTTGTGCAGAGCCCTCTTGCTCGTCGCTCCTGAAGAGTGGGCAGTTTCGAGACTCTCAGACTCAAGGCTCGTCTCTTAACGTTTTCCAGTAGTAAAACTATATCTTTAGCAAAATATGGATTCCAGATCCGAGAGGCATATCGAGGAGAGGCTTCACATACGTCTTATAAATAGTTGCGAATAGTGGTACCGTCAGATGTTGGAACGATCTTCTCACCAAATACAAAATAGAGTTGTACAATACAAATTGTTTGGAATGTTCTAGTGAATAGTGAATAAAGTGATTAATCGATTATAGTGTCTATTTACGAATTATAAATTACGGAACAGTTTAATTTAAATAATAGCGTTAGGTTAAATAGTGTTAAGTTACCTCGTAGGTTTGATTAATTAATAAATCCATTATTGAATTCCTCCTGCAGCCGTGACACGTACAGTTAGCGCGCTGGGTACCTACACATTCTGCTGGCTTTAATATTCTCCCTGCCCCAACAGAGCCGCCGCCGGCCTGCTGATGAGCTTCTCGCGCGGCTGCGGAGCGGTGCTGGCGCTGCTGCCGCCTGCCTCAGCAGCCGCGCTGCCCGGCCTGCCCGCCCTCACGGCCACGCCCGCGCCGCCGCCGCCCTCGCCCCCGGCGCTGTCCTGCTGCAGCGACGGCTACCACTCGGACCCCGACGCCTCGGCCAACGAGGCCGACTCGGCGAGGTAAGAACTACTCGACAAACATCACCGATTACTACATTAACTAAGGATTCAATAATACTTTATTTATTATAAATACATATCATGGTACAAAATTTCGTGAATACAATGATCATTCATACAATAAGATCGTATTACTCTCCGTAAAAGATTTATTTATGGTTTTTGTGTTTAATTTGTAGAACTCCATATTTATTTTTAGCGAAATTTAAAATAAATTAAATTGTAATAAATATTATCATTAAGTTATGCGGGTTAACAATTTTTTTAGGTGTTGCAGCTGTTTCGGCTTGTGGCCTTACAAGCCGAAACAGCTGTAACACCTAAAAAAATATTTAAACCGCGGAACTTAATAATAATATTTAATAAAATTTAATTTATTTTAAATTTCGCTAAAAAAAACTCCATAAAAGAGCTGACGCTCACGGTTATGGAAGGATTAAATCACATCATATTATTTTATGAATATTACAATTTTTATAACATAAGTATCGAGAAAATAAAATAGTAAACAAAAATATCAGGAATCAAAATAGTCGAAAATAAATATAGATAAGGGTTTTTTTGTTAAAATTTTAAAGTTCATTTTTAAATCAGGTAAAGTCTTTAATTTTTTTTAATTTATCCGGTAATGAATTGAATTTTTTATTCCTAAAAATGAATAGTGGTTCTGGGCTGCGCTTGTTTTGTATCTGGGTAATTTTAAATTTGGGAATGCTCTTGTGGGCCTAGAAATTAAGGAATTCATTTTATAATTTTCTTTAAAAATTTTTACTAATGATATTTCATCGAAAATTTCCATCACAGTAGGCACACAAAAGTCTATGAATAATCGGTTTGTTAGGTAGGTTCTACGTCTTTTTAAAATAATTTTAATTATGCTTTTTTAAGATAGTGTGTTTAGTGATGTTTTATATAATCCTCCCCACCCACTATAACAACATTTCGAAATTTGCGCTGACTCAACAAGTTTATGCATACTTGTCTAATGGCGTGTTGCAAAATGTGTCAAATCGACAAAATAATTTAGGTATTATGTTATTATGATAATACTGCTACGACTCGAATCCAACGATTAGGTTAAAATATTAGGCAGACAACACTCCATCAATCTTCATTCAAATTTATGCTTTGTCAACAATTTTTTACAATTGCATAAGTGAAGTATATATAGGGGCTGGAACCCAAAATACAGTACATTGTCACACCATCGTCAAGTCTCCAAAGTTTCCCGTCTCGGGAGCATAGCAAGGCCAGCGGTTGTATAATATATCAATAGTATCATATAGTAATTGTAACCTATGTATGTGCATACAAGTATATTTTGATAATTGAAAAACTACGTAGATAGATTTCTAACATAAATTGTCACGTTTAAATAGTTATTTACTGAAAATAAACATTGGCGTACTTCCACGTATTTACCGCCATGGGAATCTAGTAAAACACTTTGGTAAATGTTCAAGCTTATTCAGAAATAGTTAAAACACTTTATATACATATATCAGATTTCAGTAGAACGTTCGCGCCTGAAAAATCGCTTTCTATTACGTCGTCGCTCGCTGATCGCAGTTTTATCTTACCTGGCGCGCGTTGTCTAGTTTTATATAGCTACACCAACCGGCGCCCACGCCTGTTTCTAGAAACTCTAGGCCGCTTCCATACTTTCAGAAGAAAAAAAATTACATGGGTTTTTAATTTATTTAATGATCATACTGATTTAATTTACATTATATAACTCTAAAAATTTCATTTATCTAAAGGTCTCAATCTTTTGCTTTGCTATAGTAATTTCAAATTACTGCAATAGCTAAATGTGGCTTCAAGCTTCTGTAAGAATGTTATTTAACATGCTCTCATCTTATTATTTTTTTGTTTGGTTCTGTAGATCGGAGCTGGTGATGAGGTACGGACAGCTCTTCAACAAGTCGAGGGTGGACACCCTGGACGCGCTGGATGCTCTTCCTCCATTGCAGCACGCCCACCAGCTGAAGACCAAGATTCTCTTCTCAGTTATAGTTGTAAGTATCAACCTTTTTATACTGCACAAAATTTAATCAAAATTACTAGATGTGATGCATCCCCAATCCCGAGATACGAACACCAAATCAAAGTCCAGGTGGTTGCGATTATATTCAGTATATTCAGATACCTTGTGTCGACCAACCCTAAACTAGTCCCAATGCTAACTGCGCGCTGGCTAATGAAAGAGAAAGAGCGAGAGCTTGTGCTCACCTCTTTTATAGCCGTGCCTTTTTGTACTCTCGGAAAGGTGACCTGCTTACACCGCAATATGCTTTTAAATATCCAGTAATAATAAATAAATAAGAAAAAACCTTAAAATATTAGATTGATGCATACTTTTTTTTAAATTTTTCCTAATTTTTTTGTGTAACTTTGTGAAAGGCCATTTTGAAAAATGTATTTAAAAATGATAACTTTGTTTACTTTTACTATTTATATATAACGATTAGAACGCTTTCGAAGCTAACGCCTCATCTTCAGTAATATTACTAATACTAAACTTAAGACTAAAGGACGATGTGAGGAGTGGTGTGGAGATTAAAGTCCGGTGGGTATGTGGGCGTGGTCATTAGGCGTAGAAGAGGGAACGTAATAGATGGAGTTTGAATATTGCTTACATTTTTGTTACTATTAATCGCTAAGGTTTCTAAAATATCTCATTTCTAACTTTTTCTTTAATTCACACTAAATTTCGCAATAGAATTAATAAATTCTGATTCACTAGTTTGTATCGCTCTGATTACTATGGAACAGCGCCGCCTAGGACACTAAAAACATTTTTTTGGCCGCGGCCTGTCGACTAATGCTTATATTTTATTAATTATTGTAAATAATGTCCAGTTTATTACTTTTATATAATAACAAAGGCTCTATCGAAGTTATTGCCCTAAAAACACTGCAGTCTAGAATATACATTATGATATAAATGAATAAAAAAAAATTTAAAAAATCGTAAAAAAAAAACGCCGAAATATGCATTTGCAGTGAATGTCCAGCCTTAAGGGACTGGTGCAACTGTAACTCTATTGAATTATTCCGTGCGGCGGTGAATAAAGTCGTGATCACAGAATATAGACCAAAAAGTCGTGATCGCGAGTATGATCGCCGATCTCCGATAGATGGCACCATAAGAAGAAGAACAAATATTATTCTTCTTACAAATATCTTAAAACTTATTCAGCGGCTCTAGGCTAATTCAATTAGGTTAGAAGCTAATGGTTTAATGGGTATAACGTGATCTACGTACGTACTTTAATTTAGATTAAGTGATTTTCAATTATAAATTCACGTCGGTGATTTTATAGATGATATTTAATAATTTTATTAACGCTTACGCTTCTGGAGTATCGTTTTCAATGGGTCTTAAAACCATTGCTGTTAAATTAAGAGGTGTTTTAAAGTATTACGGGTAATTTCTTCTCGTATTAAATATTAAATATATTTAAAAATTTTGAATGAAGCAAACACTTGGTGGTGAGACAATATAATTAAATAAATAAAAATAACTTAGTTAAACACCACTTATATCTATTGTCAAATCCAACCAGGTTTTGCTACGACCGTAGCTTCTTCAGGGAGAATCTTAACTGCCTAAACTTTTAAATATGTTCCCTCTTAATAGTAATATTCCCTGCGAACTCCCACCCCCTACCCCCACTATTGGTACTCCGTACTTTGACACTAGTATATAAGCACACAATTTTTGAATGTTTAGACAGTTAAGATTCTTCCATGAAGAAGCTACGGTCGTAGCGAAACCTGGTTGGATTTGACAATAAATATAAGTGGTGTTTAACTGAGTTATTTTTATTTATTCAATTAAATATATTTCTTTTCATCCATTTTAATCTTACTCCAAGTCAAGTGAAGACCTTCTACATTGTCATATAGTGTACCAGTTGCCTCTATCCTTTAATCTAACTTTTTTCTTCTATTTAAGATAACTAAAAAGGAAACGTAGTTACTAATCAAAGCTATTTTATTACATTTCGATTAAGAATGTAGAAAAGCTTAAAAAAATAATAATCATAGTTAAAATTGTATTGTTGGCGCAAGGCATTGGGTTCCAAATTCCTGACTGCCAACATCCATTGTCATCCCAACCAATCTTACCGTATTTTACTTACTACTTTCCTAAAATGTAAGCCTGAATACCAATATTCTGTCGCCGCACGGGAGTCAAGTTTTGGTAGTTGAAATTGAAGTCTCTCCACGCTCTCATCGAACTGAAACGACTCAAATTTAACAAGGAAGAAATCACCACGAGACACCGTGTGTTTTGGTCCTGAATAAGAAATCAATTGAACCAGCCCAGAAGCGGGAGCGAAGATGTTGGAATTTGGGGGAAAGCGCTGCATACTCCTTATGTGATTCCTTTCTTAGTTCCGCTACGACCGATGTGCCGTGCACGTCATTAACATGTATGAACTAATAGCTGAGGGCCAAGAGTGCTAAATACATGATTGGCTAAAAATACAGAACTGTATTCCTTCGTTCCTGAAATCCTTGTAGTTATATTCCTTAGAGTAACAGAACCACTGCCAAAATGACCAGGTACATAATTTCGAGCAAAAACAAGATTAATACGTAAGAAACATTCTTGCTCTCCATTTTTTTGTTTAATCACTGTATTCCAATGTTTTAACTTATATCAAACTATCAGTCAAATTTTGAGAACTAGAATAGCATAAATCCATTCAAATTAAATATACGTGTATGTCACTGAACTCCTCCTAAACGGCTGGGCCTATTTTTATGATTTTTGTGTGCATTCGAATGGGTCCCTGGAGGGTTAAGATTAACAACTGGATCCGGTAGATGGCGCTGCAGTCGGGTTCTAGGATTTTTTTTATTACAACTCCAACGTTCGAGCAGAACATCTTCTGTCGGGTCCGCTTGTATTTAATAAGATAAACAAAACTCTAAAAAGGTGTCTAAATTATAGTGAAAATATTACAAGTATAGAATAAACAATGAAAAGGTTATAATATTGATGGATTTGGCTATTGGCATATTGCAGAGATTATTCATGATGATCGTTACAATGGATGGATCACACTATCTGATTCTTCAAGATTATTAAACTCACTCTCTCCCACTTAGATTCCTGATTGTTCTGTAGGCAAATTAGTGAGTGCTTGTCTCCGACAAGATTAACACGCATGTGATAAATATTGGTGAAAGCTTAACAATACTATGGTTGTTGTGTATAGTGATGTGAACATAGTAGTGTAGTGTTGGTCCTGACGAAAAGACGGGTATATCTCAAAACCGGTAGACCTTAAATCTGGTAGTGGCATTACTAATTTAACTAACACTCTGTTATAATGCGACACTCGATACATTCAACCTGTCGGCATCTTTCTGTCCAGCTCGCCTTCAGATCCTGCCAGATGCTCCGAGACCGCAAGATCTGCGACGTCCGGTCCACCCTCGGCCTGTGCCAGGGCTCCCCGGCCGCGGAGGGGATGGGCGCGGAGCTGGCGCAGCTGGAGGGCGCTGCGAGGAGCGCCATGGCGGCCTCGGCGGACTTCTTCCCGTTGGGCGAGGCGGAGAGGCAGGTGGCCAATCAGGTGAGGGAATGATTCAATTCAAATGTTCTTCTTCGCATAGTAGTAGAGCTGAGAAGGGTAAAGCTTTTGCATCCAAATTATGGCCCTGTGGACTCCGAAGGCATTGCTAATGCAAATGTTCAATTGTTTGAGTTGGTTAATATGGAAACTGAGATACGTAAACAACCATTTTCAGAGGTCTCTTCAAAAAATAAAAAAGTCGTAAATGAATATTAATTAAATAATTACACGGGCGTAAATAAATACATTCTATCTGTTTTTGAGTGTTGCAGCAACAATCGATATTATGACAGTCTTGCTAAGATTAAGTTGGACAATAGTAAATCTACGAGTGTTCAATTCAATTTCAATGCAATACAATTTATTTTTATTTTGTATATAATATTTACATATATAACAAAAGTACATGCAAGTCGCAAATGTCATAAATGATAAGTTTACGTGTATTATCACGTTTTAATTAAAATATATATTCATATGAAAAGTGTAGGAGAATCCTGCTTCGGAAAACTCTCTCAGAGATATGGTACAGATTAATTTCCAAAGCTATGTTGTTCAGCATTGCGGAAGCTTTTCCAACAGGCATAGCCATCGGTTGGTTGGTCCTGTATATTGGAATGTGAAACGATCTATGCTTTCGCTGCCTAATGTAGTCATCAGGAACATACAAACCAATGCTTCGCATAATTTCAAGATTGTCTATCATACCGCGTATCAATGGATGAAAATGCGTAATCAAATACGCATTCCTTCTAGTCTCTAAACTATGGTAACCAAGCTTACCCTGGAGAAACTCGGTTGAGTAAAGCCAAAGGTAATGTCCGTACTCTCTCGTGTAGAGATATCTTTAATAAATTATCGTATACTGTTAGTGTTATAATCAGCAAAATAGGAATAGTAATTTATCTGGTCTATGCAGAGGGCTTTGTGAACATCATTTCACTCAATAATATGAGAAGCGTCCAATGGAGTCAAGTACCAGAAAATAAACGGAACGTTGGAGAAATAAAGGTCTCAAGAAGTCGAAATTATAAAAAACTACATAAATGGGAAAAGTACAGAAAAATTTATTTATTTTCTTTTTAATACTTTCTTTACCTATTGGTAAATTTTATTATGTTTTAATTTTATTCCATTTTTTGTTAATCCCAAGAAACCTCACTGGTCAACCAAAATTGGAGAAGCGTATACCCATGTACGCGCGCTAGAAGTTATACGTCTTTGTCTGATTGTGATAATTGATATTTACGTATTGGTCGAGGCGATCGTCTTGCAAAGTGAGCAAATTTCACAATTTTTTGTCATAACTTCTCTTGCGTTTTTTATAAAGTTTTTATATGGAAATACATCATATTAAAATTTATTGATTAGGTTTCATATATGTTAAATACAGATATTTTATTAAAATGACAAAATTATTTGATAATTTAATAAATAACCTAACTTATCGTGTTTTAAAAATGAAGAAAATTGTTCCACATTGTGGGCCTTTTATGACTGAATAGCCTCGTGAGATGTATTTTTTTCTATGATTTTACAAAGTAAACGATTATTCTAACCCTATATAATAAAATATATTTAAGATATTGATCATCTTTATGGCACTCCATGCACCCGCGATAATCAAGGCATAAGGAGATGCGAACATTCCAACATTATGTATTAAGATTGTTTTGACCTTAGAGAAAATTAGTGAAATTAACCCACAGCCATCATCTTTACAATTGCAAATGTTAATCCCACTAGTGACAAAGCTGTGGTCGTGAAGCGTCAGACTCCGTAATTAACATAATGAACCAATCGTGTCTTCAACATTCTTCGAATAATTTACTCTCTTGACCACAGAAATCACAGAAAGTATTGAATCAGTCAAAGCTCTAAAGTAAAACGATTTACTTCATGTATTGTTACTAAAGCCAGTGATGTGCTGCTTAAATTCTGACAACCGACTAGCACCTTTTTTATACATTTTTCTTTCAAATAATAAAAAAAATAATTATAGATAAGAAAATTACTTATTTTTGCAAAAAATTGATCAGAAATATGGAAAAAAAAACAAAATTTGAGTTTGCATGTCTCCTTTATTGATATTAGGTCATGGTTGATTTAACATTTTCGACTCATTATCAAGGCAGGAATCCACCTGTAAAGTTTTTCCTACTAACTGTGAGACAGCTGTATACTTATTCCAGTTGTCCACTATATGACGGATTCTGCTTTGATTTGAGATGTATGATGTATGTTTCATCCAGCATATTTTATATTTTCACATTTGTTTTCCTAATAATAATAATTTCATTCTCCGTCTGTCTGTCTGTCTGTCCGTTCCTCCTATAACGTGCGTTACTTCTTTTATGAAAACTTTTTTTTAATGAGTAAATAAATACTTATTCTTTAGTAAAAGTAAATGTAAAAGAGATAACAATAAAAGACCGACATGTAAAAGACGTCATTATTGATGGATCACAAGCAGTTTATTAATAATTTCGATTTATTAAAAAAAATTTAGTTACCACTTAATTTTTTTATTACAATATATGTATCTGATTTTCATTATACTTGCTTGTGAATGAAATATTCAATGGAGATATTTTTTGACTAGAGAAAATAACGTAAATATTAAGTAAAAAAAAATCGCTGTAATCTTTCGGCTCAGGCATGGTGTCATTGACACGCTTCGATAAATATAACAAGAGAATTAATTGTCTTCCATGTTTTACAATGATTAAAATCTACCACTCTAAGTAATCAATTTTATCCAAACATAATCTGCTGTGCATTATACTGTAGTTGAGTGAATTATATGAAAATATGTGGAGCAACAAGGATGTAAATATGGGACTTTATAACACTCGATTGGACATATGACCATGAAAATTTTGAAACATCTTCTTTGATAGCATACACATATATTACAGAATTTACAAGTGCTGTTACTCTAACCAATTTACTGCCACGCAACAAATAACAAATTTCAAACATTGACACGCTTCGATAAATATAACAAGAGAATTAATTGTCTTCCATGTTTTACAAAGATTAAAATCTACCACACTAAGTAATCAATTACATCCATACATAATCTGCTATGAGCTACATACACATTATACTGTTGTTGAGTGAATTATACGAAAATATGTGGAGCAACAAGGATGTAAATAGGGGTCTTTATCACACCCGGTTAGACACATGACCATGAAAATTTTGATATCATACACACATGTTACAGAATTTACCAATGCTGTTACTCTAACCAATTTACTACCACGCAACAAATAACAATTCAAAAATGTTTCAAACGCGAATTTGTGAAAGTTGTGAAGACCTCTCCTCGTGATTCATCTCTTTGTGGAGTCGAAGAAAGGTTTTACTGCCGGCTGTCTTGTAATTGGTCACGCCTGAACATCATGGAGAATCCCATCACCGCACTCATCACCTGAATAATTCACGGACTGTCAATTAAGCCCGGCTCACACCTAGCCCGGCCTGACCTTGCACCTTTATGCGTTCCTAAAACGTGATTGTAATATGGAACACTTGCTTTCCATCGCGTGCCACGAAAGAGAAGGCGAAAGAAATGATTGTAATTTTAGAACGCAGCCGGCTTTTTACTTAACATTCCGCCCTTTCTCAAAATGCGGTCTGCCTATGTGAACTCAAAGTTCTATATTAATCATTTGTTCATCATCGTTATACTGACATTGAAGAGTTTCTCATATCACTGGGAAAAAAAACAGCAGTGAAATGGGTTTCTTCATTAACAGGGAAAAAACTAAACCAATAATTTTTATGATGATAACATAGCCCTGAAAAGCAATTCAGTGGTCATGAAAAGTTGCGTATATCTGGGTTCTTTATCTTCTGGTTTGTGTCTACTGGGATAGTATGTGGTGTTATTACGACCTTTCTTGCCGACGTTTCGGATCCTGGATAATGATGTACCCTGCAATGGAATCCGAGACGTCGGCCAGAGAGGTCGTAATAACACGGCATAATACCCCAGAAGACCCAAACCAGAAGATTCTGAGTGGCCGAAAAAACCTAAGAACATTCTATGGGTCCTTTAATTTCAAACACATTAAGTTAGTATTACAAATTCAATTTTGAGGCAAAATCCCTCAATAATGCACCGATTTTGGGCTTTTGAACAACAAAATTCATTAGATAATTCTCTATATGGGCTCAATTATGGGGTAACATAAAATCTTTTGTTAGCGGCAATTTTGACACACGCGGAGATTCACGAAACACTCCAAAACCAAACGGGACGTTCCCAAAACCAGATAAATGTACCAAAGATCCAAAGTGCATAGTAATGTTACATATTTATTTATTTTTTATTTATTTAAAAAATCCTTGTTTACAAATAAGATACTTGATACTAATTTAACAATAGAACATAAGATAAAACATAAGATAATTTACACATTTTTTTGTTTTGTTTAATTTGTGGATTATGCCACTCTACTAGGCTAGGCCTGTCCCAGAGTGGCGTTATAGCACACAATTATAATTTTTTTTCGAGTTCGTCAGTAGTATTTATTTTCATAAGGTAGTTATTATGTATCTATAGAGTATCAAGTGGAATGTTAGTGAAAGTTGAGTTAGTCATAAGTCCAAGTGTAAATATGTGTAGAATAATTGTTTAATGTAAAAAGGGTTAAAGTTTTGTTTAAGATTATTTTTTTGTTTTCCTTAATTAATTAATTAATTTATATAGGTATATATTTTTATTTAAAGACATTATTACGCAATTACAGTAAGTAAATTTTCAGTTGCTGTTCTACCTTTGGAGGTAAGCCAGTTGTTTGCTAAAGCTTTTATTTTATTAATTGAGTATATTCTGATTTCCGGGAAGTCTGTTTTAAATATGTTAAATATTTTAGGCCCTATGTATGAGTAATTTTTCTGTCCATGTGTTGTCTTAGTTTTTGGTATTTCGTCAAGGTTTCGTAATGCTTGTCTAGTATTATGTGAATGCGAGTTACTGGTTGCTGTTAGGTGGTTTGTGTTTTTAATGTAGAAGATGAGGGTAGACTTAACGAACAGCTGTCTAACGTCCAGTACATTAAACTCTCTGAATAGTCTGTCTGATTGGTATGTGAATGGTTTCTTATTAATGACTCGGAGCAAGGTTTTTTGTGCCGTTATAGCTGGTTTTAATGTGGTTTTGTAAGTACCTCCCCAACTTGGAATCGCATAGTTCAAAAATGAAATTACAATTTCACATATCAACTTGGAATCGCATATTTCAAAAATGAAATTACAATTTCACATATCCTTGAAGAAGACCTTTTTTAACTGGAATAAGAGAGAATAAAAGAGGATTTGTCTTCTAATATTATTAACTTTTCCTTTCTCCATTTTCTTTCATTTTAGCTTTCCTTTGAGTCTTTCATTTTCTTTTCGATGTTATACCATCATGTTGCTTGAAGTCTTCCTCGCTGTCTTCTGCTTGTACATATTCTTAATGCAGTTTTCGCGATATGGTAGTTTATTCTCACTGATGTGATTGTACCATCGCAACGTGGCGTATCCTAGCTATTCTGTGACTGCTTTAACCTTAAAACATCCTTTGAACAACCCAGCAAAGTGCAGTACAAGAGACCATAAGGGAAGGAGGAATGACACCGTCTTTAAAGACTTAATGTCAAGTGCAATGAAGATCGATGGATGAAAACTCTCGAGGAGGCCAAAACCTATCGGAAGTTGTAGATCCAATAGAGATAATGATGACCTTATGTAACCTAAAACGTAACCTTTGGATTGAACGGTACTTTGGGGAATTACATAGATCGACTGACATTTTAACATTCAATCATTCTAAAATTATCCATAATTACATTGATTCTCCTGCTTACCAACAGAAGGTTAATTTTGTTGTACCCATATATAGACTGAGGAATTCCTTAATTTACATACCAGCCTACAACACGCGTTAGGTATAACCCGTTGACTTGGATGTATGGTAATTCTAATGGGAATTATTGTATTGAGTTAGTCATATTGAAAAAAAAAGGCTCCCAGTGCATTTCAGTGACATAACTGTACATATTTTATTATATATTTATTATTTGTTTTAATGGTATGCCACTTAATTATTATTAAGAAAAATTTTGATTTCTTTTTAAAAAAATTAAGTATACATGCTGTAGCTAGATCGCATTCCAAAGAATGTGCGCAAAAAATATGTGTGTTTTTACGATGCTAAAAATGAACACAGAAGAAGTTTTTCTAGTAAGTAAGTAACGTTTTTTAAACTAAAAAATATATTTTTTTTTAAATATCATATTGAGGCTTGTAATACGGGCTTTCCAGGCATCCTTCCCCCGCTTTCTTCTTACCGGACAAAGCTAGGGAATGGTCTTTTGATTGTGGTCGACCTATAGTAGCGTAGCGACAACGCGTTCGATGTTTCCATATTTAAATATTAAAAATGTACTTCTAACACAGTACTATCTTACGTAAACAATTAACACGATTACGATATATCTCCATCTCACAGATCTGGTATATGTATGTTTTTTGCACCAATTTCGAACAATAAATAAACTGTCAAATTTGAATTTTAAAAATTTACAGATTCTTGAACGAAAAGATAAAATATTTATTAACAAAAATAGTTAGAAGCATCGTAGACTTTTCCAAGTACATACTTTAATTACCATGATACTGTTAAAACATCTTCTCTATCATGCCGTAAAACTGCTGTGCAGTTTGGCATATCTACAATGTAATAAATATCAAAAAATTAATAAATATATATAAAAAAAAATATATAAAAAAATATGCGTTTCGCAATTTGATTTGAGTTTGGCTTTACACATTGTTAAAGAACACCAACATTATGATGATTCATTTTTTACCTAAATGTATTTTATTCTACGTATATAAGAAAAATCAAATTAATATTTCGGCGAAACTTACATTAAAATCATTTTTCGTAGTATGATTAGTGAATTTCATTTTCTTACTTTGACGGCTATCAATACCACAGATATGATTAATTCTAATATTGTTGCACCTTCTCTACCGTCTCTAGCTTCTAAATACAAATGCGTCGTTCTAAATACAAATGCGACTCACGACATACAACGCTTTTCCGACCCAAAAAATATAAAACTCAGACCGCAAAAAATTCAGTTGTCAGTAGAATAATAAAATTATTTTTGCAATACGAGAAATCCTTTCGCATAGACTTGTTCGCAGACATAAAGTATATTCTTAAGCAAAAACGTAAAATAATTATTTCATAGGCTTAAAACCAAATAACAACGCGCACGTAAACACATACACACACATACATGTACATATAATATGTACAGTCTAAGCACATCACATTTAAGTAAGTAATTTTATAGATATTATTGTAAGCGATTAATAGATGTATGGAACAGATATTTTTAAAATGTTTATTTATTTTTAAAATATGTTCATGCGTTGCTTCAATTTGAATAAATAAAAATTGAAAAAATAAAATTCTTGGTTAAGTAAGATACTTTTTATGACGGAATCAAAAACAAAAGCGCCACTTTTTACTGAATTTTTACAATACATCAGGGTTAATATCAACTCTTTGACAGTCTGTTCAAAAATTTAATAATTGAGACAACCGACTGGAGAAACCGAAAAGACTCCCGCTGGAGAATTCGATCGGTAATGCAGATAGCGATCCAGTCGAGCCTAATTACAGATTAACCCGGCACTTAATCTTCTGGGGCCGGTAAACTGTGAACTGTAGCATACGTCACAACGCACGCTGCCCATTCCGAAGGACTACAGAAATTTCACTCCGTGTTTGTCGGCCTTAATGCGAACAAATTACACAATAAGGCTAATCTAATCCGCGTCCAATTCCCCCGTCAGATTAATATTTTAATCGTCGGAATTACGGGCCATAAATTAAAGGCGAGGCCAATTATTCCGTCGACTTATTGCTGGGCGGTTGTGCCTCTCGAGTGTGGCTTCTTTTAATGGCGCGTATTACATGGCCTAATGTTAGTTCAAGATCTGTTAAATGTATCAAAAACAGTTATCTCTTAAAACATTCAGAAATTTAGTTGTAATTAATGCTTGGTTGATTGACCCTTTTTGTATTAATTTGTATATTTTAATGTGATTGAAGTATATTTTACGGTATAAAGCATCAAAATTAGTTATATCATGCTTTATATGTTTTGACATTGACGATATCTAAATATAACAATTTCGTTGTCTGTTTATCTGTCCATTATTTCGTGTAACCTCCATAATTTCGTTAAAATTCACGGTTAAAAAAAAACGAAATAAAAAGGCTGAAGAAGGGGCTTGAATGGGCGAGCAAATCCAAAGACGGCAACCTAAAGACGTTGCCACTACAAATGCGCGACCTGTAAGAAATACATTACATTTAGAACTTAGGGAAGATGCGAACCGATGTTCTGTCACTACAGCTAGTATTAATATAAAAAACTAACTAGATTAATCAGTTACAAATATATACTCAAAAAAATAATATCTATACACGGTGTCTCGTAGCGAAAACTTTGACGAATTCTTCTTCATTCAATTTCGAATAGAAAATACTAGAGATGGCCGACTAGTCGGCCGCCAAGCCGATCAAGGTTTCGGGGGTATTCGGCAATTTCCGTGACGCTTCGTTACAACTAATTTTGTTAGATAAATGTTTCAGATATTTTTCCTTTACAAGTAAATGATTTTAAAGACTGATTAGATGATTACCAAAGGAAAGGTTGCTTTACATTTCAAAGTGTGTAAGACTGATTCTAAAATAAAAATATTAATTAAAAATCAAGGTTTTTATAAAACGTAATTACTCCTATATACATTTTATTAAGGAATATATACAAATTAAGAGGCCAGATAGTCGGCTTTACCAACTAGTTGGAACAACTCTAGAAAATACTCTTTACACTTTGGGTGAAATGTCCACAGTTACCGAGATAAGCGACATCAAAGCTTTCACCGCTCAGGTATTGAAAAAATGCAAGAAGAAAAAATATGACATTTTTCATCTCATGAGCATAATGAGTACCGTGAGGTTGTACAAGTCAACAGCCATGTTATTGTGTTGCAACTCTGCCTGACTCAATGGAACGGGGTGGGATGGATCGCAGAACGCTTCCCACAAGAGGTAACGTTAGCTCACGCGCCATCAGAGGTTACCAGCTATCGGGAGTAGGTGTCCACTCCTACCTGTCATGACCAACAGGTACCGTTTCAACACCTTTCCCTCGGACGAAGATGTATTATTTTATCGTGATCAAATACCGCATTGAGCGAGCTCTTGCAATCTTTATCCGCATGAAAAACATGTTCTGTAATCATGATCTCAACCTTGGATTACCAATACTTAAAGTTTTTGATATTATTTTATGAAATGGTGGCGCAAACAAGAATGAGCTGGGCTGCTTTTGGCAAACTCAAACATATTTTCGAGAGAAATCCCAATTAGCCGTAAAAGAAAAGCCTTTGAATCATGCATACTGCCAGTGATGACGTATGGAGCAGAGACAATGTCCCTTACAAAGAAAAGTGTAGAAAAAATCAATTGCACGCAATGATCCGTGGAGAGGTCCATGCTTGGAGTAAAAGATACATCGAAGGAGTCACACGTAGGCGAAGCTATTTATATGAGAAACGTGTATGGAAGTTTTTTCATACGGTGGCCCAGGGCTTACATCCTGTATGAGCTGACTTAAGTGATTACTCCACACAATTCAACGTTCACCAAATTGATATAAATTGAAACCTTCCATATATTTGAAGGAACTATACCAGAGACATCTGTAGTCCTTCTTATATTTTATATTCCTTCGTATAATTTATCCTTATGTGATGAGATATTCAGAGAAGTCGGATCTCGCACCTCAAAATACGGGGAAAATTTCCGGAAGTCAGGACCTTGGAGGAAGAAGGACATCACGACTGGAAAACCTGAGACACTAGGTTGGCTAGCCTATTGTAGAGCTATTCCGGGCCACAGTAAATAAAGTGATGACAGCCAACGTCCGATGAACGGATAGGGCACAATAAGAAGAAGAAGAAGAGTAATACTAACAGCCACAGAACTAAGAGCGATCACAATTTATACGTATGTCAATAAAATCAAAGTTTTCTTAGCGATAAGGAGAAAATAAGAGAGCAAAAAAAACTTAACAGCATAAATTCAGAAATGACTGAACATGCAAAATGAAAGGTCATTTCTTCAATAATAATATTTAACGAAGTTGTGATAAAGGATGATAAATGAACACATTGGAAAACAAAGAAATTATACCTAGACCTTTCAAGTCTCTATCATATTTAAAATTGAAATTAAAAACAAATTAACAAAAACAGGGAAATAAAACCGTGTTTCTCAATTCATATTTAACAAATTTAATAAATTTGATATCGGAACATTTTTTCCAGTTCAGTGATGAACCTCGAAGCGAATTAGCCATTAAATGTTCAATAATATTGTAAAATTATTAATTTGAATCGGAACATTCATCAAATTATGTCGAAAATGATTAAATAGGGTATAGTCATCCACTTCACGTAAATGTTGAAAGTTTCAGAGCTCTAGCTAGTCGGGAAGTGAAAATCAAATACAAGATTCCACCACAACAAATGGAAAATGAGAATTAAATAAAAGCATGTAAAAAATACCTTGCCGCCGTAGCTGAAGGTGTTGATCGTGTGGGATTCACAACCCGGGCGGCATCTTTTGTCTAAAATTACATTTACTGTTTCTAATAAAATGTAGGATTCTAATAAGGAGTCCCGTTGTCTCGGGATGGCAGCCAATAGCGAACGGTGTTTTTATAATTCTAGGAATCATAAAATTGTGATGTATTTCACACGTCCGGTAAATCGGGAACTGGCGGAGCGAGCGGGCCAATCAAAATATTTCCGAGTATCACTTACCGATGACCATGTTTTACGACTCTACGGTACCTGCAGTAGATTGCACCTGCTTATTATATTATCTCATTATTCCTCTTAGCGTGATCGCAGTGGCGTATCTAAAAATATTGCGCACCGAAGGGCCAATTCGTTTCTAGTGGTCCAACACCGGTTCTGGAACACTAACTAACTAACTAACTAACCATCACTCACCAAACTCTCCTATCCTGGCACACCACTTTTGCTTCGGCCACATTCATACATCTCCTCATACAAGTTCTACGGTTGTTGCGGCTTTTAATGGGGCCATCTTCAAACACTTGTTGTATCTGGTCATGCCAGGTCTTTCGCGGACGCCCTCTCTTCCTGATGACTTCAATACACGCCTTATATATAATTATTATTATTATTTTCTTAACCATCCTTTCCTCGTTCATACGTTCCACATGACCAAACCATCTCAGCACTCCTTTCTTTATTCTATCTACCACACTACAGCCAGCATTGCATTCGCGTCTAATTTGTTCATTCCTTACTCTATCGACCAAAGATTTTCAACACAAGCGTCTTAGAGACCGCATTTCTACCACATTAAGTCTACTTTCATTCCTTTTTTGCCAATTCCAGGCTTCACTTCCATACATTAGGGTTGGCACTAGAACGCCATTATGTACCGCTAGTCTTGCTTCCTTTGACAGATTTTTATTGGCCATAATTGCATTTCGAGCACCATTAACTTTGTTTCCCACAGTCACTCTCCTTTCGATATCATTCTCAGCATTGCCGTCTCTACTAAACATACTTCCCAAAAAAAACAAACTCGTACACTTGTTCTAAGCATTCATTGTTTACAATTACATCACACTTAGTCACTCAAAAAAATCTTATTTTGTCAATGCATTTATATTTTGGTAATTCAAAACTGCTTTTTTAAAACATTTATTGTATCCGGTTTAAAAATGGCGGCCATTTCTGTTTTCAGGCATCAATATTTTTCTAAATTACTCAACACTGCGTTGTCCTGGCTTTTTAAATTAATTTAATCATATTCTGGTCTACGATTAACTAAAGCCCTATTAAATAACCTTAAATATTTTTGTTCTGTAGTCTTTTTTAGCCAAAGTTAATTCAATTAGCTCAATTTTCATAGGATAATTTCTCAGAGAACGAACAGTTTGTCAGTCTCATTTTTTACTGTGCTTTTGTATATAAGAATATTGTTACTTTATATAAAATATCAATGGTGATCTTACTTTTTAAAATATTATACCCTCTTGAGAACAGACTTTGAATTTATTTTAAATTTTTCACCTGCGTTCTTTATAGTTTTCAATTGTGCTATAAATTTTGTCTCAGAGACAAAATTTATAACACAATTATGGTGTTTTTAAGCTCGCCGCCCTGACCCAGTAGGGGAAGGGAGTTCGGCATATAAAAATGTGCGCGCACGGGCGCGCCCTCTTTTTCTTCCTTTTTACGATAGTATAAGTGCACTGCAGCTAGTGTCGGTCACAATAACGCAGAACAGTATTTATTAACGCCTCTTCTTTCAATAAACAAACCCAGTATTCCCAAATTGAGTACACAACACTTTGAGTATTAAACAAAAAATTTACTAACGTAACAGAATAAACAAAACAAGAATAATATGACATGAAGGCTTTGCACCTTAAGGCACGACATTATATTTGCAAACCTTCAATAAATAAATTAATTAATTAATATAAAAACTAGCCACCTATCGCTGTTGCCTTCAGCTATTGAATGACGTCATCAAATGAAAAACTGGTTAATGAATGGTTGCAGGTGCTGTCCACCCTGCACGAGTATCCCTGCCTGGAGCGCTGCTCCGGCCTGATGCAGTACATCGCGGACTGCTGCCGACTGGCCTGGACCCTCTGCAACCAGAGCGCGCCCCTCTCCTTGGACACGGACTTCACTCCAGGTCAGTCTCCTTTCCTTCTTTTATTTCTTTTCTTTATTTTCTTTCTTTTCTTTGTTTTTTCTCTTTTCTTTCTTTTGTTTTCATGAACTTATGAAAATAAAATCATTTTTTCTTTAGATATGACTATAATTAAATATAATAAACTACAGTTTATTACATTTTATTTGATTCTAGTCTATTAAAACTATAATTAATGCGTACATTTTATTTGCAGTACCTCTCCAAAAAGAGACTAACTCTTGTGCTAGGAGAGGAACTTACACTTTTTCGTGATTACTTCTTTTGTTTACATGTGCTTAAAAAATTTAATTTTTAATTGGGTTAACTTACTTTTTATCTTGCTTTTTTAGCCGTACTCGCTTTAATAACTTCTTCTTCAAACACAGCAAAATTATTTTGTGGCGACAGTATAATTATAATTTATAAAAATAAACTTTATTTACACCACTTTTTGTATTGAAAAAAAATCAACACGTTTCAGAGCCCATGGCCCCTTCAATTAAATTTTTTTTCAATAAAAAAGTGGTGTAAACAAAGTTTATTTCTATTAATTATGATTCAATCACCACAAAATAATTTTGCTGTGTTTGATGAAGAAGTTACTTTTTATTTGTTTGATCTCAGTTATCTTCTTAATTTCTGTAGGGAGACTATTTAAATTCTTTATTCCTTAATATATATAATTTTGTTGATACTGTTTGGTGTGGTATTTTGAAATTATGGATGTGCTTGTTTCAGCTTAATTTCACTTCCAAACCGTTGCACATTAGGGCTTGCAAGCTTTATAGCGAACTTAGCATTCATTTTTGGTTCAATAGCATTTTGTTTCTGGTGTCGTGTAAGTTTCTTTCTTTCTTTCTTTATTCTACTTCTTCACCTCCGACATTTATGCTTTACATAGATAAAACGCCGCATTCTCCACTCTTGTCGGGTTATATGGTAGCAAAATACTAAATCTCTCCTTTTTCAGTGCTCATGAGACCCGACAGGCACGTCCGCTTCCACTCCTCGGACCAGAGATCTGATCTCATCAGATCCTTCATCTGGCCGGCGCTGATGGACGAGGACACCTGCATCTTCAAGGCGGTCGTCATGACCTGATGCGCCGAGAAGTACCTCCTTAGCGAGGATAGATGATGACTTCGGTGTAACCATGATGGAAGACCAAGATTTGTGCAATTTTGTGGTTCTGAAACCAATATTTTAAGACTTGATGTGCATGTTAGGATTACTGTCTCAATTATGACATTTTTTATGTGTTATTATCGTGTGTAGATACTTGATATGGTGTCCTGTTTTTTTTGTTTAATTCTGTAAAATTGGACTAAAATTTAGAAAAGATGAAGAAAATAATTCAATATTTTAACCGCCAATGTAAATTTCCTGGTGCATTCCCCATTATTCGTTTTTCTTCTTCCTTTGTCATATCCGTTCAATGAACGTTCACTATCATTCTGAATATCGTCACGTTTCTTACTGCAGCCAGAAAAAGCTCTACAGTAGACTGGCCAGAGCACTTCTTCTTTCCTTCGTTCTTCTTCTCCGGCAATCTTTCCCTGCATTATGAGGTGCAAGATCTTACTCTTCTATTTTTATTTCTTTAATTAATTATTTTTCTTAATCATGCAAATCCTAACATTTTCGTTCGTAACTTTGTCCATACAGTTTATTTTGAGTATTCTTCTTTAGATCCACAACTCAAAAGCATCAAGTTGCCTTATCATTTTTTCAGTAAGTGTTCATGCTTCCATTTTATACATAAATACAGAAAATATGTACCATCTGATCATTCGCATTCGCACATTTAGTAAAAAAAATTATTAATGTTTATATACTGTTTATATTTCCAGCAATATTAATTGATATCACATTGAGTTGAAATTAATTTATAATAAACTAGAATAAAATATTTTTAGACTACGAATATTATTTATAAAAAAGTATTTTTTATATTAAGTTTAATAACAATGAATGTTTCATATGCGTCACTTGTCCATAAGTTTAAAATTAGTACCTATTTTATACAATTTATGTTTTTTTTTAATTAAAAAACTAGCAAACTTTGTGTAAGCCACTTTTATTAATTATAGATACTACTGTAGTAGTGTACAGGACGTTAGCATACCATAAATTAAAATATCTGAAAATTCTATTGTCTTTTTTGGGAATTAGGATACCCATTTTTTTTTAAAGTTTGTTAGTTTTTTACAATTAATAATCACGTCCAACCACAAAGTTAACGCTAAAAAATTATAATGTTTTTTTTTCAGTTAATGCCATTGCTATATCAAAATATTGTAAATATTAATTATGCATAGGAAAAAAAATTATAAACTTTGTTGTTGCCAATCTTATTAACTTGGTGGGTTCTGATCCGCCATAAGTAATATATTATAGTGTATAAGAAATTGTTGTCAAAGGTGTGACAATTTAATTTCAGGAATTCATCCTTAAAAAATATCCGCATGGAAATCTGCACCTGTGTCTTATGTGACCTTCAATGTACTCCTCTTTTGTATCTATATACAGATATAGGTGTAGCTTCCATTTCTGGAAGCAATGCTGGACTTAATTTTCCTGAATAACTTATCTTGGATATTGAATTACATTGTGTATTAATCAGGAATTGTGCATTCAATTAATTAAATACACAATTTCTAAATAGTACTTTTCATAGCAGATAGACATACCCAGAAATCACTGGGAACTAAATCGAGTTAACAGGCAGGATGCTCTGATTGTGTTTTTGTTTTTTTACCAGAAAATCCCCATAGTTGGCATACTTAGTCCTTATATCCACCTTTCTCTGCAGCCCGCAGTTTGGATAGCTGATCCAATGCGATAATCAACAGCGTCCTTGATCTGGTCAGTCCATCAAGCTGGAGATTGGCCTCATCCCCTGTGGCCTTACACCTTTTCAGTCTTACTTCTGATAGCCTCAACTTAAAGCTCCAGCCTCCTGGGTGATGCCTTTCCACTTCTTCCGATCCATTGAATTCTGCTTCCATCCCACCTTCTCCTCTAGCTTTTTCAGATCAACCAGTTCATTTCTCAGTCGTCTGTTTCCATTTAGTATAGTTTCGTGTACTATTTTAATGACTTTAATGTCACTGCTTGGCAGACATATCTACATTTTCTATCCAAGTTAGTCAGCTACTTCTGATGGTACTACTTATGAAAGGTTGTTATGATAGAGACCGAATTTCTGCATAGCTCCTGTGCCTATTGCAACATCAGGTCTTTTTAAACCTCTCTGTTGTTTTTTAGGGTCATTGTTCATGACTGCGCTTCGTATGTCAATACTAGTTCGATGTTAGTATTGTAGATACGCAATTGAGTGTTGCAGCCCAGGAGCTTTGATTTTAGAAACTTTTCTGTTACCACCAGCTAATTCCAGGTTATAATCTTCTATGCGGGCAAGGTATCCGATAAATTCTTCAATTTATCGGATACATCCTTCGATGCTTCACTTTTACTCCAACATTAAGGGCAGATCCCAGCCCTAAATCATAACTTCTTGTGACTTGACCACGACTATGTGACCCCCCCCACTCCCCGGGCGCCAAAGCCGGATCCGCTCTTGTCCAACATTGAGACGTTAGTGCACTTGTTGTCCAAAAGATTCTACCACTCGTACATGTCAAACGTGTCAAATTTTGCCCTCTCACTTCCTCGTAATGTCTATTTTACTACTCCTTATAGACAATTTTAAAAAACAAGCCGCTTGACTTGTATATGTTTATGGTTGCATGTTTTTCAAATTGTATCCAGCTCGGACATTGCACTGCAGTTTGCATCTCGCATCAAACTTGCAATATTATTGCAAATTATTAGGTTTCCTCAGCACTCTTCTAACATCTCATTTCTAACAACGACTGGTTCTATCGTCTTGAATTTTCGCACGTATCAATTAGTTCAAAAACGATTAATCAAACAAGATTTTTATACAATTGTTGGCAGTGATAAGGCTAAAAGGTGATTCTGGAAATTATATTGTCAGATTTGGTATAAAAATATGTTTAGAAAAAACAAATAGGTAAAAATGTTATGTGCACGATGCGTGCACAGATTTGAATAAAGTGGCTCAATTTTTTTGAAAATGTTGTGTGTCTTATTTATATTAGTTAGTACAAAGTAAGAAATGTCTATTACTTATTTAATTAAATGTAAAATATTACGCTTCAACCAGCTGTACAATTATAATATTTAGTATACATAATGTAGTTTCATACTTTTATACATTATTTTTCAATAAATATAATGTTGAATTGTTTTTCAGTTTATTCCTCTTTTTGTATTTATTGTATAAAATCCTACTTACTTCTTCATTGTATGCACAATAAATCAAAGTATAATCGTAAAACAGAAGTTTTACGATTATACTGGTTATTTTTTAGAAATTTTTTAGTAAATGATTTATTAATTTATTAGCCTGCACATTTTAGGGCCAATTTTGTTTTGTAACGGATGTTACGCACGCTGCGCGAGTGAGTAACGGAAATGCGAGACAATGAAGTTAGTTATTAAAATGAAATTTCCGTATGCAACGAAATGCGCACCAGAATGTGCATATTTTTAATATATTGTTTATGGTTCTTGCGTAACTGTCAAAAATTTATTCACTTAAAATTAGTGTTCCAGTAATATAAATAATGTATTGTTGACCATCTTGAATGGAGTACCAATCATAAAGATGCTCAATTCAAAAGCTGACGAATGATTGGTTATTGAATTGAAAATTAGAATTGAATTACGATTTTGGCTGTGTAATCGAAATGCCAAAAAAGGGCTTCTCGTACTGATTTCTGTATTTCATGTTATCGTAGGTATTTGACAGAATGTCATCAGTTTGGAAACGTCCGCTGATAAAACCTTGTAATGATCCTTTGCATCAGTTTTTTAATAATAGTGATATAGACGTCAATTGCAAAGCCTCAGAGGATGTCGCTATGGTCGTGGTAATGTTTATTTTTACATTTGTATAATTTTCCATTAGTATTTTTTTAATGTGAACCAAAGAAATATTACTTCTATCGCGTGTTCATAAGTATACACACCCATTTTTTTTTCTATGTTTCACCCTTTCATATGTTTTCATTTTATACGTCTAAAAACTTTTTTTAGATTTTTAAATGGGGTATTAGTTAGTTAATATTTTAACTTTAAATATTAATTTAAAACAAATTTTCAAATCATGTATTTAAATAAATTAAATAAGTACATTGTTTCGGACAGGAATTAGAAGTTCGAAACGATCGCCGTGGAACGGTGGCGTCATCACGAAACAATGCCAGTTTTGTATGTTTATGTAAACAGATGAAATAAAAGACTTTATGTGACACACTATTTTTTGGACTCTATGAATAATGTTTATTATTATAGATTTAAATATTGACATATACAATGTAATATTTATGGATTTTTGTCACATCTTTTATTTTTTAATAAAGAGAGTAAATCGCTTGCAAAGCGATAGACGATGCGCTTTTCGAAGCAATCAGCCGTTCGCGGCATTTTTGACTGACATATGGTCAGTATGGAAATCGAAATATTTTCCAAATATTTCTGGAATTTGACCCGCTCACGAGGCGTGATAATTTAGACTGGTATATACATTTCCGAGAACCAGCCCATTGGGTGCGCCCGGCTGGTATTCCGAAGATTAAAGTGGGGCGGCAGGCTGCAGACTGACCGTTCCCCATATCGCTTGCATCTGATTTACGGGTACCCAGCCCGTAAAATCAGAGTCTTGTCGCACTAGACCGACTGGACGTAGACTGGCGGAGGAGCATCATTACTAAAAAGTGCGTGGAGCACCGTACACACAAAATATAAATTAAACTTTACAAAATTCTTCAAAAAATAATTTTTATTAAAAACACAGGAAAAGTCAAGACACGCATAGAAAACATAAAATGGGGAATTAAAAATAGTGGCCCTAAAATGGACCTTTTACGCTCAACATAAGCGCAATCGCTAATATCGACCCCACCGGCCGAGCGATACCGTGCCGAAAAAGATGACTTTCAGTCAAAAACGAATATTGGCCGCTACAGCAGTCCAATTAAACTAAAACTTTCTTTATTGTATTCTTCCAGTAAATATCTATACAAAAAGTATATATTTACGACTACAAATTACATAAGAAACGTAGGAGGAATTTTGTTTGATAAAATTGTTTATAACTAACATAATATTAATTATTCACTCATTAAACTATAGTCAAAAGACGCCTTATAAAATATACTTCATAATTATTACACAAAAATTCATGTATCTACTTAAGAACTATTTTTATTGAATTTAATGTAACTAGCCGATTGCACTCGGTACATAACTTGTAATAACTCTGTTAATACTACCTTGCGGGTCCCATAGACTATGTTAGATTATCAGCCAGGTTTAGTCTTGTATAAATTAACATGATTTACGTCTCAAAAAGACGATGAAACTATTTTTACGATTTTTTATGTCGGGGCAAAGTGCTTTCTGCCGATCTCCGCAGCCAATCGTCAGACTGATTAGTACCAAAATTCACTCAGAGATGGCGCGAGCGCTGAAATCGGCAAAGCAAGCTTTGTGATTGGCTGATTGTTTTACGATGGAGTTATGGAAGGGATTTTGTAATTTGGCTATATAAACAGTTTCATAACGGCGAGCAATTCAGTACACCTGAAGGTGCTTTAAGAGCCTATCGGACCACTTTTACCAGTCTTTCATTTCTCTCTACCTACAACGACCCTGCTGACTACTTGGACTTTCTCTGGATCTTCTTTGGCCCTTCTAAGCCAACCTCTACTACACCGGCGTTTCTAGATTGGTTTTATACGACTTTGCCATCTGAAACTTTCGGTGCGTTTCTTCGAGTTTTGGGCACGTGGAACCAAACTATCTTTTGCGTGTTCCTGTCCGGAACAGCTGGTCCTTCGAGCCGGATCCTGTGCACCACTCGAGGTTGTCGCGATCTGGGTCCAGATCGGGACGCGTTCCAGAAGAAGAAGAAGAACACCATCGCGACGAGTCAGTTACTTCGGAACAGGCTCGTTCCGAGGTGGACCGATACTCTACTAGGACGGAGGACACCATCCGCCAACTGAGGGCGGAGCTCCGTCAAGAGCGGCAGCACTCACGGGACCTACAGCGAGAGCACGCTGAAGTCCTGATCCGTGTGTGCACCACCCAACAACTGCCACCACTTGGGAACATCGCTGCCGGAGCAGCGACACCAATCGACGAGGAAATAGTCGGTGGCCCTGAAAAGGGCCCGTCATTCCGAAGTGCAGTCAATATCGGTGGCCCTGAAAAGGGGTCGTCACTTCGAAGTGCAGTCAACCTCGGTGGCCCTGAAAAGGGCCAGTCACCTGGAAGTACAATCAACATCGGTGGCCCTGAAAAGGGGCAGTCACCTAGAAGTGCAGCCATCAATGCTGGCCCTGATAAAATTTTCGGGGCAAACACCATGACCAGACATTCTGCTCACCAAGCAGCCATAGAAAACAGCAGGCCTACTTCATCAAACCAGTCAGGACAGCACCCCCGCTGTCCAGAAGCAAGCGCGTTCACAAGAGAATGGGTGCGCAATCATCCCAACCCGCAGGAAGAAGTGGCTTCATGGATCGAAGAAGCCTTACGAAGGAACCGACACACAGAGGGCACCCGCTCCCAGACTGGCAGTGGAGAGGCGCAAGTAGCAGCAATGCTGGCAAGGCAGTCCGGAGCAAAAGAACTGCCACACTTCAGCGGAGACCCATTCGACTGGCCCACGTTCCATGCTCAGTTTGAACAATCTACTGCACTATGTGGACTATCAGCTGCAGAAAACCTGATACGCCTTCAGACTTCACTAAAGGGACGAGCGCGTGAAGCCATCGCCCCTTTACTGGTGGACCCATACAACATTCCCGAAATAATGCGTACATTGCAAGAACGTTTCGGGAACACTGAAGACATCATCGATGCCATGTTGGAGAAGGTGCGGCGCCATCCCCGCATCACTGAAGACCTACCCTATGATGCCGTGATCGACTATGCTATCGCCGTCCGCAATGTAGTCGCAACAGTAAGAGGCTTCGACGCCAAATATATGACGTCACCGCAACTACTGAGCGAGATGGTCAACAAGCTACCTATGTGTGCGAAGATGATGTGGGTGTCTTCAAGGAAAGGCGGGTCCACCAACATCACCATCCAGGATCTATCCGAGTGGTTGTCGGACGTGGTGACAATGGCCTCATACGCTGGATGTCGCACCAAAAGGACGACCACACGCCGCACTGGTAACGTCCATCAGATCACCACAGGCCAGGTGGACAAGGATCCCCAGAGGGATGGAAAACGACATGAAAACTGCCCTGCATGTCACATAGCACCACATCATTTGGCCGGATGCAAGGCCTACTTAAGGAAGACGGTAGCAGATCGGTGAAACATAGTAAGAAGAATAAAGATCTGCTACAATTGTTTGAAAAAGGGCCATCGCTCCCCCGATTGTCGCAGCAAACCATGTGGGACGCACGGTTGCAGAGAACCCCACCACCACACACTACACGAACTGGACCACCACCTCCGGCAGCACAACCAACCACGTTTCGGGAAGCCGAGACCAAAAGGGGGACCATCAAGGAGAGCACCAAACACCAGTTCCACGAACACCTCGGCAGCCACAACCCCCGCACCAACAACAAACGAAACAGTGGGACAAACCAGTGACTATCAAGGGAGGCAGTGCGTTTATCTCAAAGTGATACCAGTGATGGTGAGTGGCCCCCGCAGGCA
>JADDOH010016848.1:0-19204 GCA_016648135.1 Agrypnia vestita
ATCTGCCTTCCTTACCTGGTGTGGTTCCGTCAGACTTCCACCTCCAGTCTAACCTTTAAAAATCTAGGTGGGAAAAAAATTACTCAGACAACGCTGTTATGTTATATATGTGCTCCAATGGTTATGGGACAATATTTTGTAAACGAAGCCGAATCTTGCTTATTTATGTAAAACCTAACCAGACTTGAAGAATGTAAAACCGGGATTCCAGCTGTGATATTCGACAGAAAATTCGGGTAAATGTTCTCAGCTTTAATGAAAAATACAAATAAATTAAACCCTACTCTTGTACAGTGATAAGCAATCTGTCACCGAAGTGTCGCATATTGGTTTTTAATTATTAGGCACTCTGTGTGCTATTCAATATAGCACTTTCAATAAGTGAATTAGTTAAAAAATAATAATTTGAGTATTATAATACACGCCATGTGCTTGCAAAGTGCTTCCTTATTCCCCTTTTTTGTGATGTCTCCGTATGAGTTTACCAGTCCAGACCCATTGTGTTCTCATACACATATTTTTTTTGTTTACCAGCTTAATCTAAGACGACCCACCGGTTATCTTCTTAGGGTGTTGCCACGAAATTACTTCTTGGTATTCGATCCGCTGGCATTCTTAGCAGATGTTCAAGCCACCTCATTTGTGATATTTCCATATGTAGGAGTAGGGACTCTTTCCATATGCCGAATGTGTGCCCTATGTCGGCACTTCTCACTCTATCTACCAGTGTGACTCTCGCTTCTCCCCTAAGAAAACTCATTTCGGATCCTTGCTCATAAAAAATATATTTGCTGGTAAATTATTTAAGTATTGAAAATCTTCTAGGCCGTGTACCATGGGTTTCAAATCACTGCTCTAATGTGTTTTTTGAAGATGACGAATATTTCAGTTTATCACATTGATGTGTTGTTGAGAAACAACAGCATAATTCATATAAAAATGCTAATTTTTCATAGTAAAATTTTCCATTATGTAATCCTTCACGTGAACTTACGATAATTGTTAGAACGGTCATTTGTATTGAATTAATTGAGTAAGTTTGTGTTTTTGTTTAGTATTACTTAATGATTTTACTGACTTATCCCTAACTCTGCGTTAATAATGTTTTTAGTTCCAGTCCAATTACCGAGTATGCTATTAAGCAAGGCAACCAGGCGCGCTGCTTTATACAGTACAGCACTGATTTTAGATAATAAGTGTTACAAAAAATGCGTGTACTTCTTATGGTGGTATTTTAATTTCGAGTATTGCTTACCAACAAAAGCAAAAAAATACATTTTACACAAATTTGTCCATATGTAATGACAAACAGCAAAAATGCAAACATATTTGCAAAAAATAATGGTGGATGTACTATTTATTGAATAAATGTATATTTTTAATAGTAATAGCCATAGAATATGGTAGACGAATTATCTATAGTATTATTACCCGTCACAGTAACGTATGTTGGAACTATTTTGAAAAAGAAAACGATGATCCAAATCGTCTTATTTATGTTATAATATTTATTGTTTATAAGTCAGTTATTATATACCTACTATTTAAAAGTGTATTAATTTGTATTATTTTTTCTTTTTGTAGCTGAAAAAACACTTTTTCGGCTCCAATGAAAACGCGCTAGTGATATATATTTTTAAAATTATTCAATTATGCATACTTATTACTTCTTTAAATCATAATAATATGGGTAATTATAAATTTTCTTCTTTTCTGAAATCTGGTCACCCTACATGACACTTGGTCTACTTACTCCACACTAATGTCAACGCTGTGTGTAAAATAAAGGTAGGCAATTGAATGTTCATAGAAAAACTTACAGTGGTAAGGTAATATTAATTTTCTTAACATTGCTATATTCCTTGCTAAATTGGTTATTGGGATATAATTATCTGTTCGAAGAATATTTTTTCTTCTTCTGTATGAAGGCTTGAACTTTTGGCTAATATAGTGGTGAAAACAAAGTGATTTGTGTTTTATTTTGATATAATTATACCTACTATTGCGTTTATGAATTAAGCCTCAGTATGATGTGATATATATATATATAAATATGCATATATTATAAGTTATATAGCTTAGACTAGACTTCATAAATATCAATGATATAAATTAGGCAGAGCATTTGGCTAATTACGGAAATGTTTCACCTCGCAAGTTTACCCCTAGGAGATTTAACAAAAACAAAAAATGTCGAGATCTGCAAAAGCCGTGTTTACGTATCAAGAACACGGATAATTATGGAGTTTTTATCTTAGTTTGTTCTCCAGTGACCCAAGTGAAAAAGGTGTAGTTTTCTCTTGTTCATATTTGTGGGCAATTAAAATGTATGGAATTTTAAATTACGGTAATTTTTGAAAAAAAAATTGTTAAAAAATTACAAAATTTTCATTATTGAAAATAATCAAATAGTTATTATATGTGTGTTATATTGTATGAGTAGAAATAAAAATAGTTGAGTGTGGTTAACTAATTAAAAATGACTCCATAACTGTCGACATTTATCCAAAGTATAAAGAATACTTTCCATTCAAAATTTAATGAGGAAGACCCCCCAGAACTTTTTCTACTAGTAACGAGACTACGTGCCAGATATAAAAATTCGTATATTTTCATAATTTTTCAAAAAAACACACACCCTGTTTGTTTTACTTTTAATACAATATTATTTTCTTGGTTACGCCACTTCATTAAACCATCTGTTCCTAGGTGGTGCTATGGTTATTTCTTATGATGAACTCAATTATTATTAATATAATTTACATGAAACATATACACATACTTAAATTGCACCTCGTTCTAGCGTTACCGCCCATGTAAATCTAAACAACTTGCCCACCTTACGACGTTACACGTCGACCTAGTAAATATAGCGTGTTACTAAGGCACTAATGATTTCTATAAAAATTACAAGTAATTAATAAAAGATTATTATTATATTTCATTTTAATTTTATTAATTTTATTGTAAACTTTTTATTATAAAAATATTTTTTGGCAATTTTATGCAGGTCACATACTTATTATTGGTAATTCACTGTGTAGGTTACACTTAAACATAAATAATGAACACTTAAGCAAAACGTTTGTATCAGTGAATATTATTTTTTAAAATATATTTTCATTACGTTATGGGATTGTTCGTACTTCTAGACGGTTAATATAGCAAAATTGTTAACGCATTACCCCGACGTTGAATTGTCTCCAGTTTGTATCCCGAATTTCATCAATATTTTTTCGATAGACTAAGTTTTCTGTATGTATTTCAAATTTATCAACCTAATTGTATTAAATATCATAAAATTTTGTTGTAAAATTGTAACCGCATAGTAAAATTTATTTTCATCTCGTATATGCATTTTGTTATGCAACGTATTGACTCAATTATGCTATGGAAATTCCATGATATTTGTAGTAGTTTTAGTGCGAAGTTGATTTTATTTCCTGAGACACTATTCTTACTGACTTCTATGAACTCTTAATCTTCCTTGATCAAAATGCACTCGAAATATGTAGTCTCCTACTAACTGACCACTTAATCTATTATTATCTAACGACATAAGACACCCTAATTTTGTTGCTCGATATAAAATATTTAAATTTGATGGAACTGATTTAAAAAAATTATATGTTTCTAAGAAATTCCTCAGAAATAAATTACGTGATAATGTAATGACAATTTGGCATAACAGAAAGACGAAATTTTATAAATTGACGCAACCGTACCATACGGCAGGAACATTAAGATTCCGAAACATGTTGTTAACCATTGAATGGTAAGAGGACAATAATTTTTATTTAACCTCCAGTTATAAGAATGAAGGTAGATACTCTATAATATTGTTAAAAGATATAAAAAATCAACATATAAATTATATAAAAAGAGTATGAATTGACCCTTCCAATTAGAAAAGCCGCAATAATCAACGGATTACAAGGTAGTTTTCACCTATATGCGAAAGAAAATAATTTTTCTTGCTATTTTTTTGCTCTAGCACTAATGTTAACAATGTTAAAAATGAAAAAAAAATGAATGGCGGCTCAGAGTGACCAACGAACTTTTCAGAAAAGTTTGATTCAAATATGTCAAGAATTCCGGAAGTAAACATGTATTTTCTAAGCGACGGTTATTTATGGATGTCCTGGAAGATGGTTGAAGAAAATTCATTAAAAAATTTCGGAAGTTGCGTTATGACACTTTTTGTTATAGTAGGTAGTATTTCTATCGAAATCTGCCTTGTTTTTTTTGATACTAAAAAGATCACGGGGCGAACAATATGAACTTTAGAAAATGAAATAAAATATTGTGACCTCACCAGGAAACGAACCCGGAAGATATGATAAGCCAGTGTCTTTTTCACTGACTTACGAGGACCGCCTATGGAGCACGTTTTATAAAATTATAACTTTTTAACATTAAATGTTACAGATTTTATTTTTTTTATTTTTATAATACAATGTATAACAAAAACATGTACAATACTAACATATATTTTAAAATAAAATTTTATTAGCAAATATTACAAAATCACATAGCTACATTTTAAACTTTTACTTTAAAAAAAATAATGAAATTTAAAAAAAAATGTAATTAAATGTACTTACAATTGTTATAAGAAATATACTTTAGATATACTCGTACATTGCACATAAATGCAATAAAAAGGGCAATTATTATTATTACGAGTGACATATTATTGGCAATTATTACCCGTGTCATAATTCCTCAATGCCTTCCAGTGCGCAGGTACAGCCTCACATGCGGTAAAGGGCGTCGAATCGCTGCGGTGCCGTTTTCACAATCGGAGGGTTAAGATCTTTTATTGAGCAAACCGAGGCAAGTAGAGTGGAGGCACTCGTGGCTATAAGTAAAGCCTCTCTTACTCAGTAGCTTCATTCCGTATACAGTTGTCGATCGAGAAAAGACAAATCGCGTCGGAAAGTGTCCAGAGTTCATTCCTAGACACTAAACGTAACAGTGTTAACCATATTATTTTTGTCATACATTTTCAGAAAATCGCTCGCGAGTCTTGTATGTACTTTGGAAATTCAAAGTACACATTACAGATGTACTTTAACATTCTGTCACATCAACAGGATATATTCCGATGTAATTTTAAGTGAATGTTCAAACTTCTAAAGTGTCTTTAAAATTTTATGTTTTTTTTAAATTCTGACGAGCAAAGAAATTATTTTTTAATATTAATATTATGTTTTCTATTTGTTAAAAGAGTTTCTTTAAATAATAGTGACAATAAAAGCCATTAATAATTATTTGAAAAATGAAATTACTAATTAACTATATTGCATCACGAAACTCTTAACGGTCTACTCCCAAATTTATATTTACATTTCCAGGCACGTTTAGTTGCATCAATTCTAGCCCAATATTAGTCAAACCACTTACCCAAAATTAAACGTTAAATAAAAAAATAACGTTCATCAAACATTATCATCACACGGTCTTGAGAGGTTATTGACGCCGTAAATTTCTACGGTAGTTGCCGGCAATAAAGCCAATTATTATGTCCCGGCATTGTCATTTTTAAGGCTGTCGGGTTTCGATTTGTTTCGCCGGTGGCCATCGCTTCATTACCTCGGTTCGAGCCGTTGTTGATGGTCTCCCTCCTCTCTGCCGGCGCTCTCCCGCTCACACACACTGGCGCAGCTTTTCACGGTGAATTTCTATTTTGTCATCCGCCGGCCGCTTTTACTCGCGGACCGATTCGCGACCGAATCGCGGGAAAAAGCGCACGCCACAAGCACACTCGCGAGCGGTTGGCCGTAAAAAGTCATGACCAATGGTTCGTCCGCATTCAATGTTGACTTTTTGTTCTTCCGTCTGTAGCCGATTTATTCTGAAGTGATTTGGGCAGTGAAAAATAACTAAGTGATTTATTAAAGAGAGAGGACAGCATCAGTTTTTTGCATCTCCGAGGATATAAGTTTGCAAACTCAGAATGAAGGTACGTGCATTGTTGTTATTAACCATAAAATGTTGAAAAAATTTCGTTATATTATGTTACAATATCGTTAGTATGAATAATGAATATTAAATACCAGCCGTACACCCGTGAAAAACCATGGGACATTGTGGTTCGCGTCTTTGCTAAGTCCTAGTATATTTTTGACAGTCCACGGAGAGGCGGCGGTAGTAACGCCGTTAAGCGGCCGGTTCGGGTTTGCTGGCACGGGGTTCGAGGGGTTTAATTACTTTTTATAGCCGTGAATTGAACGAAATTACGGACGTTACACGAAGTTACGGACAGACGGACAGATAACAAATTTATGATGTTTGATACTTATTATATATTTATAATTCAATATTAAATTTACTTAAGTTTGACCGGCTCATTAGTAATATGTTATGTTGTGAACATATCTCAATCAAAGCGATTTTAAGTTAACATTTTTTTTAAATGAGTACGAAGTTAATTTTCGTCATTCCGTCAGTTCGATTTAACATGAACGTCATTAAAAATTTAATAATTATTTGGTGAAATGTAGAACAAAATAAATTATTGTAGGTATTTCATTTATACATTTCACCAAATATCATTATAGGTGTGTTAATGTTTTTACCGATAATCCACTGGTAAACGTGTGAGAAGTGAAAGCTTTCGTTTATTTATTTAAGAAACGCTTGACGTTGTGTTATTTCCGGCAGAATTACCGTATTTTTCGGACGATATGACTCACCCCGACTTGTGGTGAGTCATATCGTCCGTACATACTTAATATAATTGTGAACAACAATTATATTAAGTATGTACCATTACATTATATTAAACACAGTAAACAGGACGTAAAAGAGCTTGTCCAGAATACTTTACGGTAGATTCCTTCCTATATTACGAGTCGAAAATGTTGAAGCAACGACGTTCCAATATCAATAGTTATGGAGATAAGCAACTTCGATAAGCGACGAGATAAGAAGTTAATTAGGTATGGAATTCGGTATTGCTCATGATACTAAGTTAAGTGATAATATACAATATCAATTTGCTTTATCACTAAGTCTTTATTTATTATTAATTTATCATAAAAATTGTATCCTGTAATTATATCATATTCAAAATGTTCATAAAATATTTATACTTTGTATTCTCATGTCACTCTAGGACTATCTATTAGAGTAAATAATGACCAGTTGATGATCTCGTTGCTAAAAATAAAATAAAATATAACTCAAAGTCAGAAGTTAAGATGACAGACATTGAACCTGTCTACGAAACAACACTGGAAGAATGGTAAAAAGATGGAAATTAAAACAATGATTAGGAATACAAAAAGATAGAGATTCGGGAAGTGTCAGGTGTCAGAGGAGATAAGGAAGATGGCAACCTAGTCCTTAGAAATCGACATCTTCATGTGATTTGTAATTGTTATTTATTGAACCGGTGGACACATGTTGAGGATGCTGTCAAAATGTCTGCTTGGGCATATATGTTTTTATAAACGTTTTATAAACGTATTTAGAACCGGTTATGAGGTCCGACAAGATGCGGTTAGATTTGCGTAGAGAGCGAGTATCGGTTGCAGCAGAAGAACTCAAATAATAGAGAAGTCTCGGGACTGCGGTAAAGCCCAAAAGCATTTGAAAAATTGAAATATGTAATATGATACAGGAGATTTTTTTGGAACATGTTCTAATTACTATCGCAAACACTGATTAAAATATTATGCTAAAATAATATATTTCACAACAATGCATTTAGAAAGAAATCATTTCTCTAATGGTACATAAACAGGACTTGTTTCAAATATCTCGTTACAGACATTTTGTATTTATTGCGTTTATACGTACGTTAATATGTTTATGCGTACAATATACGACAGACGATGAATCGTAGCGCTCAGCTCTGTTCTGTCCTTTATGCGACTTTCTCAATAAGTCTAGACAACTCTCACCGTGTACACGTGCCATAACACTAAATTGGTTATGGAATTTTGTATCTTCTCGTGATACGAATGAAAAAGTAAGATAATACTGAAACATAATACTTACTGAAGAAAAAATGAAAAAAAAAACATATGAATGAATTTTTTTAAATTCACTATAAAGTAAAAATTTAATTAAGTTTTTCGAACGTCTCATTAGTTGTGGATAATTTCTAATAAATGAGAAGGAACCGATCAAATTTACGTAAGTCAAAAGTTGGTGCCATCATAATAAAAGGCTGTACCACCAATGCAGCACACTGTTTATATTAATTACCAGTACACGTAATGAAAAAGAACGGTTTGTATTGTGAGTGATATCACGCTCTACCGTAGTTTTGTTTAAACATGCGAAATAGGTGTAGTTTAGGCGTACCTTATTTTTGTATATAATAATAATAATAAAGCATTTGATTAAAATAAAAGCAAGAATTGATTAAAATAATAACATTTAAGTAAAAATGTTTTAAAAGTTTATTCATCGAAAGTATGCTCAGTTCAGATGAAAAAACAAGCGCTTACATAACAATTGCTTCTATTACTTATATTTAAATAGCGACACTATCGTGATAATTTATAAAACCTTCACAATTTCCGGAAATCAGTTACTTCAATCAGATAAATAAATTTAATTTGTTTCAATGGATGTATTGATATGATCAGTATAGGCAAACATATACAAATAGATACCTATATAATATCTTAAATTTTGTCAGCCTTGCATTTTTTGCGAACAATTTTTTAAAGTTTTTTATCCCAGGTTTTTTCTTGTTCATTCGAGGTATGTCTTTTATCTATCTTTAATTTATCTACGTCAATTGAACTAAAAAAGTAGTTCATAAATGCATTCCTTTTTGAGACGTTTATCTTTAAAGTCCTGTTTTGCCCCTGACTTCCTGTTAGTTCCTGCATTCTGTTCTAGATCACCTGAGATCGTCTGAGAAGATTACAATACCATCAATAAAAAATTATTTTTTTTCCAATATTATTATTAAATATTGTTTTATTCTATCCATTTTGAAGATCATGTTAGAAATACTACAAATGATAATCGATTATTGATACGAGTATTAAAAAGCACCCAATTTAGATGAAAAACCAGTTCTCATATTTAAACTTGGAGGGCCTTATCATTGTTATATTGTATTACGTATTGCAGAACAGTGTCACATATAAAACTAATAATCCACATTGAATCACTTTATACAGGATTACTATTGTGAATTATTACACGCCCTCGCCTTCATCTTTGAAGTCTTGTGCTGTCGGTTTTCTCGAGCGGGTTTATAATTTTGATTTATATCTTAAATAAGTCAATTCTACTTTTAATTTAAGGAAAGGCATTAATAAACATTGTTACCCCTCGATATGTGATAATGTGCTGGGCTGCACTAGTCCTAAACCTGGCATTGAAATGTTGAAAATACAATTATACAAATGCCTTTCTCCTCCTGCAGCTGCTGCCCGAGAGTTGTAAATATTTTTGATGTGATTGTTACGTATCACTTTGCTAATTTGTATTTTCTTTATTAATGGCATTTTTATTTTAATGAATGACATTTTCATTTTAATGAACGATATTTTTAATATGATTTCTATCATTAGCGATGCACATGTTGACGCGATTGCAAAATTTATATGCATATATGCAATGCAGTAATGCAACAATGAACAACATGAAAATAAACAAAGACAAGACAAAGTGCATGGTTGTTGGAAGAGAGGAGGTGTCGACAAATCTTGTTTTGAGTGGCGTCACTATGAAACAATTGAAAGAATTCACATATTTGGGTAGCAAAATTTCCCAAGATGGCCGCTCAGAGGCTGAATAAGCAGAATACAACAGGCAAGAGTCGCCTTCAACAAAAAATCCAAAATCCTTGAATCCCCCAACATAGATTTAAAGGTACGGAAAAACTTGATTAAAACTCTTGTCTGGAGTGTGCTAATGTATGCAGCGAAACATGGACCATCGGCCATGTTTCGCGAGCATGGAGCATGTCCGGGAGGCTAGAGGCCTTTGAGATGTGGTGCTACAGCCGCATGACGAGGATCCATTGGTCAGAACATATCCGAAATGACGAGGTGTTGAGCAGGGTGGGCGAAAAGAAGCGGATCCTTAACAGAATCGCCCAACAGCGAGCAATTTGGATAGGCCTCCGGGAATAAGTATTATAAGGCATCCGGGCCTGCTTTTAACCATCGTCGAGGGAAATGTTGAAAGCAACAATCGTAGACGCCGCCCGAGATTAAGCTACATAGACCAGATTATCGGAGATGTGCGCTATAGCACCTACCAAGAAATGAAGAGGCTGGCAGATGACAGAGAGGAGTGGAGAAAACGAGTACTTGTTGCAGTTAAAGCACTATCCATTAATTCACATTATTTCGTAATTAATCACTCGTCCGTGAAACTTTATTAATTCTCGCACGTAAGAACTTTGCTCGATATCTGTCGCTTTGATTATCTGCGCGTTAGTAACATTTCGGTCGCTACGGCTGTTATCGCAGGTAGTCGCGTCGGTTAAACGAAAAAACAATCATTAAAGTCTCCACGGCACTAGTTCCGCCTTTTATACGGAACACGTTGGTTTTTCGAACGTTAGAGACTATTCTATACATTACTAGTGTTTGCGAGAATGTTCCCGTCATTTCCAAATTGTTCCAGATATTTCCCTAGTGTTGTAAGGCGTCCCAGAATGTTATGGAATTTTCGAGAGAATTCGATGGTGTTGTTGTCTTTGAGAGGCCCTGACAGTGCGCAATTATATGGTTAAAATACGTTTCAGTTCTTTCACACACTTATCCATATATAAGTTAAATTATCTATATCTATATGTACAAGTATGAAGACATTACGCAACCCAGTATGACACTTTTCGTGACATCAAACCATGGTGTACATGATGGATGGATTCTTACAAAATTACTTCTTAAGCTAATAGAATTGTTCTTTATACTGTGAAAAAATTTACCGAGACCCAAAATTTAATCCTCATTCTTGTAATATCTGAATTATGTAAAATACTCTACTGTTGAAAGTAGCAAGATAAATAATTGGTATAAATTAAGATAAATTATTGAATTCTCACAAAGACGAATTTATTTATATGAGAAACGTTTATGGAAATCTTTATAGGATGGCCCAGGTCTTATGACCTGTATGAAATGGCTTAAGTGAAAATAATTTATCGTAATTAATGATTTACCTTTGTGCACAAAATCTAGTAATTGTGTTCTTAGAACATATTATATGTAAACCGCAAATTATATGAAATAAACATTGTATACCGCAAATTATATGAAATAAACACAACCCTTCTTATAACAAAATGATTATTTATTTATGCAATTGCACAATTAACCTTTTATAACTGAAACAATAGACGTTCTAAAAAATATTTTAATTAATGTCAGTTTCTTAACAAGTTCGAATATTTATATTATCATCTGTTGTCTTCATCAACCGGTGTAGCAACAGCACCGGATAGCCTTTCATGCTGAATGATCGTAAATTATTTGTTTTACGATGATACCATGAAATTCAATTGCATATTCATTTTATTTTTTAAATTTCTTTGTTTTAATGTGTCATTTTATGCTTATTTATGGAATTTTTATAGTATAATATTGTCACGCGGTCGTGGCTACGGGATACAAAAATGAAAACGCTGGAAATAATTAGCGATCTATGAATCAATCATTAATTAATTATTAAATGGATTATACTTAACGCTTTTCTTCATATCAGACTATTTAATAATATAACGCTTGTATATGAATACTTTATTATCGCTGGGTAACAATCTATCACTAGTAGAACATTAAATTCTCACACTTAGTATTTATCGCATTTATTTCATCATGCGCTTGATTATTTCGCTCGATATCTGTCGCTTCGAAATTAACGACTGGGCACACTAGCCGTCGTCCTCGATTAATTTCGCGCTGAATGATCTGTCAAAACAAGACTCTCTCGCCGCGTCGTAGTTCCGCTATTTGTACCCAAAAACTGGATTATCAAACGTCAGGTGTTCGTTAACGTTTCCCGAGTACTGTAGATAATACGAGAATATGTAGACTGTGACTGACTAGGTTTCTATGTTTTTGTCGTCATTGAAATATTATGAGGGATTATGTACCAAATCTCTTTTGCCATTTCGTTACAATATTTTTATTGTATCGTTAATTTTAATACAATAATTAAGAGATTTATGGAAACTTCAAATAATTTTTATTTATTGGCTAACTATAATAGGGATTATACATACTCGACAACATACAGTCACTTCATCCTGGTTTAATAACGGATTGATTATGTGATTAAAAATCATATATAATCAGATTTATGTGTAAAAAAAGTTTGTTTAAATAAATAAAAAATAATTATTTTACAGTGTAAGTAAATTAATTTTGCAATCGATGGGAATCGAACTTACGGGAGGCTCTATTAATAATGCCTTTAGTATGATCGAAATTGTTGGTTTTTAATACTTTGCTTTATTTTTCAGAATTAATTTAATGAGTCATAAAGTTGCTTGCTATAGATATAGTTGATTATATAATTTTTCAAAACAGAAATAGCACTTATCCTCTCTGAAGAAAGCATGAAAACAATATACCTACATATACGAGTCGAAAGGAAAAGTATGCAGAGTATCTCGTAGATAGTAGCAAAAATTTTGGAGGAGTCTTTTTACTTCAATTTCGTTTTCCTTCAAAAATATTCTACAAGCTTTGGATGAAATGTCAACAGTTAAGGAGATAAGCGACATCAAAAACTGCGCAGAAATTTGAACTGGATTTTATGCAAGATTTTAATACTCGATAAACATTAATATCATGATAGTCTAACGATTAAGAATTAAAAAATAATACAAACTTTGATATGGCTTATATCATTCCACTCAAAGTGTAAAGAATATTTGTTATCAAACATAATAATTTTGTTGTCTGTCCGTCCGTCCGTCTGTCTGTCCCGGTAATTCCGTGTAATGTCCGTAATTCTGTTCGAATTCAAGGCTAAAAAACAAAATTAAACCTGAACCGGATTCATTTCAACGCATTTTGCTACGGCCGCCTCTCCGTGATACTGTAAATATATACTAGGACTTCGCAAAGATGCGAACCAGTGTTCCGTCATTTTTTACGGGTTGCAGCTAGTTAAAATTAAATGGAGAAGACTTCCCAGAAGTTTTTGCTACAGGTTATTAGACACCCTGTATATTCAATACACGTATATGATGTTAAACTTTTAATACATCTGCTTACTTCTTTCTAATCTGTCAATTAATTATTTAAATCCAGAGGATTTAAGAAAATCTGCTGGAGAAACATTTTGAAACACGCGCCACTTGCCTACTTTACATACTATACTACTGTCATTGTATTGGTACGCAAAATTATGATTATGTTGGCAGACAGATGTCACTTATACATTAGAAATATTCAATATAATGCTAGAATTTACATACCGGATGTCTTCACCAAATAAATTAGTTGGATTAATAGCAGTAGATTTGCGTTATTGAAATTTGTATTTACGGCAATGTGTTATGGAAATAACCTTTTTTCTCGGAATAGCACCGTGTTTGCAAATGTCGGCGAAAGTGAGTGACGTCACTACGCAAGCGCATCTAGTGAAGTAAAAGTGCACAGAGAGCTAAGGATACATCCTATTCGGACAAATAAGAAGCCTCTAAGTATGTCAGTATGTATCGATTTGCAGGTTTTTGCACGTACCTGTCTGTCTCATGGAAGAACTGTTCATTTTACTAGCTCAATTATCTTATCCGCCTATGAAGTTTATTTAAAAAATATATATTGACTTCTTCAAAAAACGTGTAGAAATTTTGATGTTAGAATTAAGGAACACTTAAGATGTTTAAAAAGCAATAATTATTCCGAATTCGCGAATCATTCTTTGGTTATGTATCATGCTTTTGATATTAATAAGGGTTTACAAATTTTACATTCAAATTATACAGGATTATAGTTGGATAAATTATCATTTTTTAGAAATAAGAAAAGGTGTTAATAGCAAATTATTTATTATAATAAACAAGGTCGTTTTTACAAACAGTTATCTTTTTAATTTGTTTTTACGTTAGTACTTTATTATTTTTTCATTTCTCATATATTATTTGTTTACCATCTAAACTTTGATTTTTAATTGGTTAATATAGTCCACTGACGAAGGGGCTGTAGGCCCTGAAAAATGTTAATATTTTCAATAAATAAAAGGTGAAAACAAAGTATATTCTTCTTAATTATATTAATATAAATAAATTTGTATAATTAAATGTAATATACATTCATACTACACTTTTATAATAATTAACTTATTAATATTAAGATGAAGACGCTTAATAAAACCATCGAAACTAAGTTAAGAAGCTATATAAAAAGCCAGCAATTTAAAACTGAGGCCTGAGTCTCCTTCAGTAATCTATTTTCAATTATTTAAATTGGATAAATTGTTTCAATCTGTGACTCCAGTCTTTATTGGGCGATCTGGAAATGATGATGGACTTTGCAATGGGATTCGAAACGTTGGCTAGAGAAGTCATGTTTACATGGCAGATTAACCAAGAAGACAATAACCAAAAAAATCTCATATCGTACGCGCATTTCGTGTACGCAGTATCATACACGAATTTCGTGATTTTTTTTATTTGCTTTTAATTTATATAAAAAAAAAATTTTAAATAATAATAGTAAGAAACTTGCAGTTTCTTGACTAAAAAGATCAATATTTGTCTCCAAACCATGAAAAAAGGATTTAATGAAAAGTGTAGAAAAAGGATAGAATGAAAAGTAAAATAAAAAATTGGTAGAAAAAAACTTTTTTAATTTTTATTCTTTTTAAATTGTGTTAAAGCCCAAATAGAAGCCATGATCTCTTAAATTTTCTGCTTCCATGATACTCGGTCTTCTGCTGCTCATTTACCAGCAGATTTTGGTTCTGAAAACCAAAAGCTCGGTCCACTTTTTCACCCAGTATTCGCAACGAATCCTTTGTCTGACAATTAGTTTTCGTTCTTTTAATTTATTTATTGCTTTAAATATGCTTTTCAAGAAATCTTTGACATGCTCTTATAGAAAATAATGTGTTCAAGAATATACAATAATTATTATATTATTTGATAAATATACTTTTATCGCTGTAACATAATTTGTTTGCATCATGTGTAATTTTATGTAACGATAATTATATAATTATTCCGAAAACACAAATGAGGTTTTTAGATAAAGCAATAATTTATATAATTTTATTACATACATCTATGAAAATAAAAAGTAATATGTAAATGCAATCACGCTAATTTACTGATATGAATGGCGTTCCACATCAAGAAATAAAAAATATTACGTTGATTTATATTTTATGCTAGATCATTTTCTCATTACTAAAGAATCATGTCACACATTCTAATTTTCTACTTATTCAATTATTTACACGAATAAACAGAAAATTGTTATATATTTAATACATCGTCGCTGTATATATATTTAAGCCTATGTGCTGTTTTAGTACATTCTGAAATAAACGAATGAAACTGTTTTAATAAATAATTGCACAGACTAGATTTATAAAAAATATTTTAAATAATTACTAGGTAGACTTGCCAGATGAACGGAAATGTTTTTTGTAGTATATCTCTATTATTTATATGAAAAATTGACAAATTGATTCATTCATCTGAGAATGTATTAAACGGCACATAGGCTTAATTATATACACAGCGACGATATTCTTTATTCATATTTCATATTTCGCTACTTATAACTTATATTGTTTAATGTTTGTTCTTTTTAATTTTATGTTATATTTTTAGGTAAAAGCCTATACACATTGCCGCTATTTACTTTATATTTTTAACTTTTATACTCATGTTTTGGTGCTATACAGATATTGTTTAATGTATGTGCTTTTTGAAATTTATTTTATACTCTTTATGTAAAAGCCTAATGGGCGTAAACAAATAAATAAATATTTATTATTGAGTATTTTCATTATTGGACAGTATTGGCGTACATAGGCTAAGCGCAATACATTATATTTTTTACATATTCATTATAAGAGAAATTTATAAAACTGGGAAGACTTCGGTGGCTGAGTCATGTGGAGAGAATGTCCGAGCATCAAGCACCAAAGTCCCTGCTGAACTCAAGGCCAATAGGGCAAAGGAGCTTAGGAAGGCCAAAATTAAGATGGAGTGACAACGTCCTCAAGGACATTTGTGTTTTGGAGCTTCGGAACTGGAGAGAGCTGGCACTAAACCGAGATGAGTGGAGGAAGACTCTTGAGGAGGCCAAGACCCACCAGGGGTTGTGGAGCCAAAAATGTAGAATGTAGAAAGAATTATAAGAGATTCTACTTCTTAAGTTAAATTACATTATAATTAGCCACACGCTGTTTCAGTAGTTATTTTAATTTTGTAATGAGCTAAAATTTTTTGAGTATTTCTGCTTTATGCCAAAATTTTTATTTCAATGCAGTTAATAATGATGTTATAGATATAATCGCTTAACCCACCGTGTAAATTCATATTAATTATATTTTTTATGTTTATATTGCTAATTTTATGGTTGGGTATAAGTATTAATTTCAAAAAACTAATTGACTTTGTACAAACCACATTTTGATTATTTTTAACGTTGGCCGGTTTCTAAGCCACTGTAACTTTATCAAGCACAATAATTGTTCTAAAATAAATTGTGAAGAGGATTCGAATATCCATTACCGTTTTTCATATTTATCAAACTAAATAAATATATATTGTCACGGGATCGTGGCTGTGGGTGGCAAATGAAACACCTGAAATGAATTATCGATTTAATATTTTACTTAAATTACTGGACACGAATTTAATCTGAGCACCGACCGTTCTTTAATTTACACTAAATTATGTAACAGTCACTTGAAAGCCTTCTCCTCGTATTCTCACATTCTAATTCTCAAAAAACTCAAACCAGAATATCCAGTGCCTCGATATCTGTCCTGATAATGGACCTTGCAATGAGCTCCGAAAGGTCGGCCAGAGAGGTCGTAGAAACACAGCAGAATACCCCAAAAAACCCAAACCAGAAGATCCAGTGCCTCAACATCAGCCTTGATGATGGAGCTTGCAATGAGATCCGAAGAGTCGGCCAGAAAAGTTGTAGAAAAACGTCAGAATACACCAGAAAACGAATGTTTTTAGATTTTTATGGCCACTCAGAATCTTGTTTGTGTCTTCTAGGGTATTATGCCGTGTTATTACGACCTTTCTGACCGACGTTTCGAATCCCATTGCAGGGTCCATCATCAGATGATGAACCCTGCAATTAGATCCGAAACGTTGGCCAGAAAGGTCGTAATAACACGGCATAATACATCAGAAGACACAAACCAGAAGATACACCAGAAAACATTTACAACACTTTTTAAAATCCCCAAATAAAATTGATCTAATAAACTAGGTACATTCTTGGTCATAGTAATCAAAACAAAATAATTTTAAATTATTGCGTTTTGATTACCATATATAAATTAACAACTCTACCACTGTGGTGCCTGGGGCAATTGGTCTCTGGCAAGAATGCCATTAGTTAATATCGAATATGAAAGGAAACAGTTCCAACTAGTATCATTAAATTTATTATTTCTTTTGTCATATTCCAAACGTGACCCCTTGGGTACATAATAAGTAGGTACGTTAAAACAAATAAAAAAAAATCGAAGTGATATCGAAACGTCGCCAGTCACGCGAAGCGCTAACAACCAATATTACATACCTTTGGAAAGCAGCAGACATGGCGAAACGAAAACGAAAACATGGGGTACCGCAAGTATGCATATTTACGTGCATGAAGACCGGAAGCGTGGCGGATTCGTATAGTTTTAGCCATGTCAAATTGACCGTGAATGCCTTATCCAGATTCTTATTTTTATCACATACTTTAAGGGGTATTTATTTAATTTAATTAAGCACAAAAACAGGCACGAAGTGGCCACAAGTTTAATGCATGATGTAATTATTACATTTACATTTCAGTCAACGTGCAGTTAGAACAAAAATCGTCCGCGCGTGCAACACCGATACCGTTTCAAACGATGTTTCGTAGAATTCAGTAGTTTTTTTTTATCATAATCCTCTCGCATTCATATTGTAGCTCAGAAGTCATTTTGAATGTATAGACTATAAAATATTTAGGCGTAACAGGTAACTTGTGTACAAAATTAACGGTTATCTGCCTTTTACAATGTATAAAATATTAGGCGTAAAACTAAGATGGAGTATTATCACTTCATTTTAGTGTTTGCCTTCTAAGCTCCTTCGCCCTCTTGGTCTTGTTCTTTAATTATATATTTAGTATTTTTAAATAATATTATGTCTATATTACAGCAGATCGAAATATTTACACTTTTTTGTGCAAATGAGATCAATTTAAAAAAAAAAAACTAAAAAGTTAAAAATTCATAATAAGCAAAAGTGCATTTTATCATAAAAATCTTATGCTATATCTTAGAATATTATAAGTGAGATATATGCAAATTTTGAATAAAATCAGCTCAGTACTTCTTCAAATATTTTTTCATAACACAAGTTTTACTTTTCTGGGGACAGTTAAAAACGTATTAAAAAATGTAATATTCACTGTACCATGTATGTACTATTTTATTTTCAATAAATAAATAAAAATTTATATGTCTGAAAAAGAAGAATTCCGTGAAAAACGAAATTCGTAATGAAAAAGTAAAAGAACAATGAAATAAAAAATGTATCTACCATACTAGCTTCAAATTGCTAGAACTAAAAAATTGAATTTTTCAATGAGTTATGACTAAAATTGTTATTAAAATATCAAGTCATAAAATAAAGCAAAAGAGTTTTTTTTATCTGGATTCATTATTATCGGTAGTAGGTTATGTAGCTACCCATTGACTCCACGTATTATTGCATCCATTAGCATAGATTTCTGCACATGAGTACGATAAAAATACTTAACTTCAGTTCAAGATATGTGAGCTAACTATAAAATCATCAACACACTCTTCGCTACACTTAAACAACTTTCTCCGATTTATTGACGTAATTGATGGATCACTTAATTTAGGAGCATGATTCTGATGTAAAATAAAAGAACTTAATTTCAATCGTCGGTCTACAATATTTTTAGCCGAGCGCTTATGTATAAATATAGCTAGTTTATTAATATTTTAAAATCATATTTGGAAAGTGCAGATATTAATTATAATATAAATAAAAAACTTTTCT
>JADDOH010016851.1:0-50950 GCA_016648135.1 Agrypnia vestita
CGGGGTGAGACATGGAGGTCGGTTGGTTTGCCTCTTATTCAACATAGTCCTAGAAAAAGTTTGTTTGCACTCGGATTATTCTTCTTCTTCTTCTTCTTCTCCTTCTCCTTCTTCTTCTTCTTCTTCTTCTTCTTCTTCTTCTTCTTCTTCTTCTTCTTCTTCTTCTTCTTCTTCTTCTTCTTCTTCTTCTTCTTCTTCTCCTTCTCCTTCTTCTTCTTCTTCTTCTCCTTCTCCTTCTCCTTCTTCTTCTTCTTCTTCTTCTTCTTCTTCTTCTTCTTCTTCTTCTTTCTCTTCTTCTCTCTTTCTTCTTCTTCTTCTTCTTTCTACTCATTCTTCTGTCTATTCTATCTTCTTCTTACTTCGCTCTTCTTCTTACCTAGTCTACTTCTATCTTCTTCTTCTTCTTCTTCTTCTTCTTCTTCTTCTTCTTCTTCTTCTTCTTCTTCTTCTTCTTCTTCTTCTTCTTCTTCTTCTTCTTCTTCTTCTTCTTATTCTTCTTCTTCTTCTTCTTCTTCTTCTTCTTCTTCTTCTTCTTCTTCTTCTTCTTCTTCTTCTTCTTCTTCTTCTTCTTCTTCTTCTTCTTCTTCTTCTTCTTCTTCTTCTTCTTCTTCTTCTTCTTCTTCTTCTTCAAAAAGAATTACGCACAAATCATGGTGTCGGTGGCCTGCACCGGGCGAGTACAGTCGCGCGTTATCGATTGCAAGATGCGCAAGCGCTTTTTTGATTTTTTCCCATTTTCTTTGTCCGATCGCAGCGCGAAACCTCCCGAACTGGCCAGCAAACCGGAATATTTTATTTATTACTCCCTTTCTCATTATCTCCTTTTCCTTGGACGCAAAAATCCAGGAAAGAAAAATGCAGGGCACATTGAAGGGGCCAGGTAGACTTCTCTTTCCAAAAAACTGCTTCGAGTTAAAAGAAAAGGCTCTATCCTCTCTGGTTTCTTTTATTTTTAGTGTTCTTCCTCCAGCGACCGTGGAAACCATGAGGGCTTTTCGCACCATCCCGGACTGAGCCATCATTTTCGCTTATTCTTCTTCTTCTTCTTCTTCTTCTTCTTCTTCTTCTTCTTCTTCTTCTTCTTCTTCTTCTTCTTCTTCTTCTTCTTCTTCTTCTTCTTCTTCTTCTTCTTATGACGGTCTTATGACGAGGACGTCTAGCTTTCTCTCTATCTCTTTGGTGATTTCCCTGGCGGTCGGCTCCCCTCGGGAATCTCACGTATCAGGACTCTTGGAAGTATTGTCTAGTCATTCTCTCGACATGATCACTTTAGAAATGCCTTCTCTATCTGCTCTATTGTACAATGTCTTTTATATCGCAGGTGTTGTGGATTTTCGCATTGAGTAGTCTCTAAGGGTCTTGCCCGCAATGAGTCTAGAAGTCTTCATCTCAGTAATAGTATTAGTAATATTAGCTGTAGCAATTGAAACACCAAAATAATTTAATTAATTTCACTAAAATTATTTTGTTAATTTTTTAATTTTATTAATTTCATTGACATTATTAATTTCACCAAATTATTAATTTTATCGATTTTATTAATTTCACCAAAAAACTGGACGCAAGCTTTACTACAAGCACTGTTAAAATTAAGTGTTTGATGTTTCTGTAATTTAATATCCAATTTCTTAATTTGCGCTAATTATCTCACTTTATATCGCACGTTTTTATCGCATCGATAACTTTCCTGAATATGCCGTTCATTTTCGCACTTTATTTAAATCGCTCACATTTGTACTAGGCATATTTCTCGCTAGATATCTGTCACTCGGTTTTACAACGTGATGGCCACACTGTTTCTATGATTCTCGCTATGGTTTGTCGCTGGTAATGACGAGTTGGTTAAACATCAAACAATGACTCTCTCCGCCGTGCGCGCCAGCTTTTATATAAGTAAGTGACACCGTTTTCTAGATGTTTTAAAGACTTATGAGAACTCGTCGTTTCGAGATTCGTGTGGATCATCCCAGAACCTTCCAGTATCTTCCAATTTTAGTGTAAAAGGTATAGAGTGCTGTAAAACCGTCAATTACGTAAATTTATTTTCCGATTCTTCTATCTCGTTACAATATACATAATTAATTAATAATATTATTTTTCACCGTAGCTAAAGGCTTCCGGCATCAGGTATTGAAAGAGATTCTTTTAACAGATGAGAATATTGTTATCGATCAAATCGTGACTATTGATAGCCTATATAAAATACTTAATACTGTATTGTATCCAGCCATCGAGAATAACAACCCCAATTTCAAATTCTGTAAAAAATGGTCATTAATTTAACAAAAACATACATTTCGTAAAAGGTGAAACAAAATATATTAATGAACAAATATTTTTTGTATATTTTGCAGTGATTGGAATGTACAAACACACAAATACTTCATTAGTTTTCAGAGCGGCCCGCATTGGTCATTTGGAGTTAATATTGACACATGAACCGTATTGATAAATGGGATACCATTTGTATGATATACCATTCTTTTGATTGCCTCCATCATAGCTGACCCTCCACTATTTAGTTATTTTGTATCGTAATTTTTTTATAAATTCAATATGACTTTGTGTTCTAAAATTAGTGTAGTAGTGCAAAGGGCGTATTTTTTGAAGTTATGCTTCATCAGGCGCTTTTTATAAACTAAAATGGCGGTTTTCGGAGTGATATTTAACTAACAGCAATTTCTATAATTGCCGACTTATGACATCGAGTGAAAATGCTGTTATGAAAGTTGCGCACGCTTCTAGCTGTTGTTCATTTTCTATTTGCTGGTGTTTTTGTTTTTGTGGTTTTGTTCATTTTCGCTGTTTATTTTCTATTTTAGGTTTTTTTCATCCTCTTCTTCTTATATAGGCTGAAGGTCACTAGTACTACACTATAATAAATATTTTTTTACAAATTTATATATGTAAAAGCCTATATTGAGCGTGAACAGATAAATAAATAAAATTAAAATGTTGTGATTATGGAATCTCCTGTCTCATTTTGTTCGTACTACAAAACTTGAATTTTCCAAAAAAAATAGTGTAATTATTGTATTGTACTTTATAATTTTGCACTGTTTTATTATTTTATGTGTTCTGTCTCCATATATTCTGTTAAGCAACGTTTTTATTATTTTTTCTATGGATTAATTATTTTAAATCCATATTTACAGGCTTAATGGCCGTGTATGTTAAAAAAATATTATCTTTCAAACTTCAACAGTAAAATATTATCATTGCTTAAAATTTTCTATGCCTTTGCTGGTCAAAACTTTTAAATAAATAAGTTTTCACTCTCCCGTTATTCTCTAGATGTGACATTGAAATATTTTCCCAAAGTTCAATCTGTGAAAATGTCTGTCTTATTTTTGTAGACTACGTTCTGATAATGCTTTCAATTTAGTATCCTGAGGGCATACATTTAATTATGTCGTCCGCAGTCCTACGTCACTCGATTCTTTTTTTACTGTCTGCGGTGAAAACAAATAATAAAGAAAGATTTGTGTGGAAAATACTTCATTTTTTTCATTGATTTAATATTAATATACACTAATTAACACAACGATCTAAATACAATAAGACTAATTTATTTGTATGACAAAAAATAACAAGAGACGCACATATTTAGACAATCGGACCGTTACCACACTATCTAATACGCAAAATATCTATTACTTCATTTTTTCTTAGCATGTAATTTAGTATATTAGTAATAGTAAATAAATCTTTTAGCCAGAAATTTGTTTTGTACACAAAAAAAATATGTAAACCGCCCTTCAAGTTAGTTATTCACGAAAATGGCGCTATATAAATCATCAAATTATTATTATTATTATTATAAGAATTCTTACAGTGACTACCCCTAATATCCATTAAAAGTATTTAACAAATTGCTACGTAGCTACAAAAATTATCAACAATTGAACTACACTCTATCAAGTAGCAAGTAGCATCCACATGCAGGTTGCAAATTTGGATTAGACATAAACGGTCATTCTATTGGATTATTTAAAAGCAGACTAGATTTCGTAGTGATCTAGCGGTCGGAAGACCATCAAAATAGTCCTATTTTCAAAGGTGATCTTGTCAGTGCCGGATTATTTTTGTGGAGATCTCTCATCACCATTCTTGGCACTACAACCCTTGGTGGGTCTTGGCCTCCTCAATAATTTTCCTTGTGGAGATCTCTAAGTAGTAATAAAGTCAAAACAGTTAATAATAATAATTGTTTGATATCTGCTTGTATTGATGACTATAGCTAGACCACATTCAAAAGAAAGTGCGCAAAAATACGTGTGTTACCATGCAAAAAATTAATACAAAATAAGTTTTTCTAGTTAGTAAGTAACCTTATTTAAACTAAAAAACATATATATTTTTAGAATATCATATTGAGGCTTGTAATATGGGCTTGCCAGACAACTTTCCCCCGCTTTCTTCTTACCGGATAAAGCTAGGGAATGGTCTTTTGATTGTGGCCGACCATAATAACCGATTTTTCTCAATTCGATGGACAATCGTCTGTTACCAATCATCGATACAATCAGGTTAACATGGAAGCTATTTTATGATTGATTAACACAAAATTAAACTTTATAATACATGCACATTAGGTATTTTTATCACAACTATAGTTTTGAGAAAAGCTAACCTAAATACAGAATTTTTTCAACCTATTTGAGTAGGGCCGAACTAATACACTCGGTTCCTCATAAATCATTGACAATTAACGATTTGGAAACGGTTGAAATCCTAAAGAACTTAAATTTTGAGAAAAATCTTCAAAATAATGTCGCAAAACGTGGCTATGGAAGGCAAAGAAGAATACTGGATATTAATTAACGATTTTCTTAATTAACGACGACACGAATTAAATTTAAACACTTATCTCGAATTCACACTATTTCGCAATTCATCACTTGTGTATGAACATTATATTATCGCTTTTTAATGCTTTCGAGAAAACTCCATTCAACTATCGCACGTAAAATAAGTACTTCGTTTTATTTATTATCACTCGGTTTACACTTACGCTGGCCACACTGATCGTTACAATTCGTCGCATCACTAGTGTGTTCCCGTCATTTCTTGACTGCTCTAGACGTTCCTCGAATATTGTAGCTAATTGCAAAGTCTTGTAGTACGTCCCAGAATGTCATAGAATGTACGAGAACCTTCGATTATTATCGTGTTGTTGTCAGGCGAGGCTCTGACAGATTTATGTTACAATAACATCACATTCCACAGCATGTCTCCGATCCTAAAATAAATCTTCCCACTTGGGGACCCGCAGTCCTACTTGATCCAGTTCACAAAATTCTTTATTTAGGCTAGTTATTAATTACATCTGATGACGAGAGGTACTGCTCCTCTCGAAACTATAGTAGTGACAAATGACTCAACATGTACGTATTATAAACTATAATTTACTTTAAATCAAAGTAAATCATTGATACTAATTATTAAGAATTTTCTAAAATCATAATTATACTCAAAACGCAATTGGTTTGCTTCTTTATTTCCAATGTTATCATACTATTACTTACATTTTCACATTTTTACATACATTTTCACGTCATTAATCTTCTTTTGTATCATTTTTTTTAGTACCTTTTCTGCAAAATTTGAAATGTCTAGTCAGAATTAATATTCGCCAAAATCTTTTTACGAGTGTACTCACGTAATACAAAATGATGACAGCTATCAAAAAAATACAAAGGAGGAAAAGGAAAATGTCCAGGTACAGGAACTGGAACCACGGCAGCGGAGGAACCGGTGACTTGAGATGGCTGGTTCCATTGTTCCTGATAACGTACTCCGTCCACCAAACTGCCCGCTCCAGGGGAGACTGGGGGGCGTCGTACAGCTGTTTTGACATTCTCAAAACATTATTTTTGTATCTGTAGAATAAAACAAACTACTATCAGATTCTTAAATCGAGAAAAACTGCACATCCAAATTTTTATGAAAAATCTAGAAGATTATTTTAATTTACGCTAAATAAAACTTTGCAATGCACACACGTTGAGTTAAATTAATCACCACTGTAATTTCGAGCGGAGCTGTCGGACACCATCGGGTGTTATTTATAGCTAACCTTGTAAAAGAAATATGTATATTGTTGTACTTGTTGGTCTTGTGGTTAGGACACTGGCCTCGTGATCCAAAGGTTGCGGGTTCGATCCTCACTCCAGACTAGCAAGTTAGTCCTATTTTCATAGTACAAGCGCTTAGCTTAGTTTGAAAATAGTAAGAATATTGATGTGACACGTATTTCCGTGTTCACATCTCTATTTTTTTTAAAAAAAAAAAAAAATTATATATATATATTATAATATATATATCTAATATATATATACATATATATATATATATGTATCTATAGTATATATTAATATATATATCTATCTACTATAATATATCTATATATATATATATATATATATATTAGATACATATATATATATATATATAACGTGTTTCCCTCATCGCCCAAGTTTTCTCCACAACCACCCACCGATGGTTATGGGGGTGGATAGCCCTTGGTGTCACATCGAAAATATGCGAGTTTTGTGTGGGTGGCTATGCGTGGGTGGGAGTGGGTGACGAAAATGTGCTTTCTAGCACAGTGTTTTGTTATGGGAAGGCCGCAAATGCTTAAGATTGTTTCAAAATAGACGCGCTGACTGTGTCGGTGAGTCTAGAAGATTCCGTAAAAACCTGCTCTAGAAAGTTCTGGAAGGAGAAGGTTCTAGAAAATTCCCGAAAGTTCTATAAGATTCTAAACTGAGTGGCGGAATGTGTCGGTGTGTCTAGAAGGTTCCTGTACATTCGAATTTCTTGAAAGTTCTGGAAGGAGAACGTTCTAGAAGGAGAACGTTCTAGAAGGTTCGCGAAAGTTCTATGACGATCCAAACAGTGTTCTAACAATCTACGCGTGCGAAGCCGCGCGGGCACAGCTAGTAAAGAATAAAGGAACATCGCCGCTGTTAAAAGAACAAGAACTTCTCGGAATTCGCCAACCACATAAATAATACCAGCCATTATTTTGATATTCATATATTAAAACTACTCCACTAGGTTCCTCAAAAAGGATGGATGATGAACAGTTTGGAAATCGTCAAAATCAACATCAATATAAACAACATCACATTCCAACACATGTCTCCGTTCCTCAATATTTTTCCGTTAAAGACAAAAAAATTCTACCCTCTGCTCCATGTTCCGCTGTTCTACTCGAAAAGGATGACGAAATTTCTGTATTTAGATAACATATGATAATGAGAGGAACTGGTCCTCTCGGTACTATAGTTATGATAAATTTGCTCAACCTGTGTGCATTACAAAGTTCAATTTAGTGTAAATTAAAATAATCGTATTACACCACAAAGTAACTGTCATATCAATCAATAATGATCTAGAAGATTTTTGAATATACTTTAATTTTTTAATAATTTTGAAAAAAGAAATCAGTAGAAAATACGAAAAACTGATTATATTCTCAAAATTTCCTGTAGTCTAGGACTATATATACGCAGTGAGATGTTATTTTGACAGAAGCAAAACCACATAGTTTATTTTACCAAAAAACTCCAAACCCATTCACTTTCTAGCAATGTTTTCATAAGATATGAAAGAGAAGTAATACATCTTTTACCCGGTACTTTGCCAATAGATCAAAATCAAGTCAGAAAGCGAACCAGGGTACGTGCGGATTTTTATAGCGCAAACTGAGAGATCCAAACGATGTGCATCAGTACTCCAGAGATAAGTGGAATATCCTCGAGAAATACTCTAGCGAATTACAGAATAGTGCTTTGGTGATAAATACAAGTTTGGACTTCTTACAAATAAGTGTTTCCTTTCGTCTTCCAACGCCGCGAAACCGTGACAAAATATTTAAATATGTTTCAGAAAAAATATATCATGGCTATTTATAAAAGGTGCCATTTTACTACGGAAATTGATTGTTTTTTACTTTTGAACGAAAAATTTTAATGACAAATTTGTTAATTTACAAATTAAATTTTTCTAGAAGTACCAACAGCACCATCGCTTGAGTCTATTTTAAGAACAATGGATTAATTTTGTGAGAAAGATGTGCTGATGATTGTGTATAGAAGGAGAAACCCGGGTTGGTTATGAGGAGGCTTTAATGCATATTTATGTAGCTTTTAACTATGTGTAGAAGACGAATAAAATGCCGCATAGAGCAAGCTCGTGCAACCTTTATTCGCATGAAAAAGATATTCTTCAGTCATGATCTCAACTCAATTATTCTATGGAATGGAAGCAAGGACGCTTACCGAAGAACTGATAAGGCGACTTGAGGCATTCGAGATGTGGATCTACAGAAGATTTCTCAAAATAAGCTGGATGGACAGAGTTACGAATGAAGATGTTATGTCTCGAATGAATAAAGAAAAAGAAGTTATTAAAATAATTAAAATCCGAAAACTTCAATATCTAGTACATGTGATGAGACATCCAGAGAAATACGAGATCTTGCATCTCATAATGCAGGGAAAGATTGCCGGAAGTCGGGACCCTGGAAGAAGGAGGACTTCACGGCTGAAAAACTTGAGACAGTGGTTTGGCCTTGTGGAGCTGTTCCGGGCCACAGTAAACAAAGTCCGCATAGCTAACATGATAGCCAACGTCCGTTAAACGGACAGGGCTCAAGAAGAAGAAGAAAAAGAAGAAGAAGAAGACGAGTCTAGATGCAATGGTTTTGGAATGATTTGAGATAAACTCAAAAGTGGACATGCAGGGCAAAGTGAATATCCAATTACCCGGGTTTCCCCTACACGCTAACAGTAAGGCTGATTAGGATCACAATTATTCTTACTTCGGCTCGTTAATGCAAGCGGCAATGCTTTCCATCATTTGATCCGTGGTGAGTGTCGCCAGATTCCACTTGAGTCCTATCTCGTAGTGCAGGATCTTCTCCACGTTGAGGAACTGGTCTCCTACGAATGGCATGCCGATCATTGGTACAGCATGTGTGATGGATTCCACCATGGACTGATATCCTCCTTGGAATATGAACAACTTCACATTGGGATGACCTATTGAATGAATGGTTGAATCGGTTGAATGAATACTAAATTTTTATTCTTGAAGAATCTTTGCGGGACAGAACACGATTCCGCCATTTTGCCTTTTTCAAAATAATTTGTTGAAGAAATTCATTCACTAATGTACGTTGTACACAATATTAAACGATTTTTTTTTGTTTAATTTTAATGTACACATTTTGTGATGCCTCAAGACAAAGATGGTGTTCACTTAAAAGACTTCTAAAAAATTAATAAAGAGCCTCTCGTCTTTTAGACATAATCATTAAAAAGTGACGTGGCAAATATATGCGGAGGGCTGAAGAGAATCATGATTAAGTCTTCCAGAAGTGCTTTTACAACGGCTAATTATATTCATGAATATGATTAGAGTTTCAGGAAACCCGGTCACATTTTGTTGTTAGACCAAAATAAAATATTTCTTTATCTCAATCTATTTCAGAAACATTTCCAAAAAGTGTTTCAAGGTCCTTATAAATGACATACATTTTCATTTTGATTTCCTCACACATTTTTTCAACCAAAAAAAGGAATGGAATCTCTAATAGATATTGCTCTTTTTCTATGGTTGCAAACAAACACACACTTACCCACTTTCAAAATAAAACTATTCGATAAATCTGTCTGAAATTTTGACAAATTGTCGTTAAACAAAGGTACACGGAGTTTGCGTCAATGGCGCTCTCAGTCGTTAACACGGGTCTTCGGGTAATAATTATCTTTGGTAGTCTCTAGTTTTGGGCTGTTTACATATCTATGGATTTTTGGTTCTCCGTGTATGACAAAATGCCGCGAGCCACAGATTCTATGGTCACCTCATAACGGATAGTTTGATGTACGAGGGAGTCCAAAAATTTGTAGGACATATTTTGTGCGTGTATTTAGATTTCTAGTTTGTAAGAGTTTACAGCCGGCTGACAGAATACCATAAACAGAGAGTACCATTATCGATAGAATCTGATATGTGGTAATTTTACATATCTAGAGGATGGGACATGTGGCTCGACAAGAGGATACTAAATGGGACATACGGCTCGATAGGAGGATACTAGATGGGCACCCAGAATCCTATAGTGGAGGCCCTGGGCGAAAATAGAAGCGTCGGAAGTTCTTCCAAAAGGTGGTCTGATGACATTGTCCAGCAAGCAGGAAGAACCTGGATGCGAAGGGGGAGAAACAGAGATGGTTGGAAGAAAATGGAAGAGGCCTACATCCAGCAGTGGAGGGAAAAAGGCTAAGGAAGAAGAAGAAGAAGAAGAGGATGGGAAAAGGCCGAGAAGTGCTGCGGACTATCAAGATAAGAAAGCTTGAGTATCTCAAACATATTGTCATGTATCGTGGCTGCAGGAGGAATTAATGAAAATGCTGGAATTTAATACAGGATTTATTGATTACTGATTAGTTGATTAATCGATCGTACAAAGTCACTTAACACCATTAAATGTAATGGTATTACTTAAATCAAATTATTTCGTAAATTTATCACTCGTAAATAGACACTTTATACTCGTTTTAACACTTTATTCACTATTCACTAGAATATTCCATCCAAATTCCGCACTTATTAATTTCGCTTCGGTTTATTTCGCTACGTAAGAACATTCCAGAATACTCGCTATCGAATTACCGCTTGCTTGGCACCACTGGTCTCTCGCAACTCGCCGCTACGTTCGCTTCGCTTCCGTGCCGCTGTCAACAACAACACACTGACTGTTACTACCGCGCACGGTCCTATTTATGTTGACTAATATCGAGCCTTCCAGGCGTTTTCAGTGTTTACGAGAACTTCCTCGTGGCTTCCAGATGTTTCTCGATGTTTATCGTAAGTCGTAGATTATGCTAAGCTGTTCTGGAATCTTCGGTAGTATTGTGATAATTTCAAACAATTGTCACTTGACATGAGTGAGTGATTCTTTTTTGGGCCTCGTTACAATATTATGAGAAGACCAATGTACAGAAACTCATTATTCAGTGACAAATAAGCATGGAAAGCACCGCATCTCATGACTGCATTACTTGAGGAATCGGTACCAGAGTAAAATGATTGAGTTGTTCCTTGTGGCGGTGAACAGAGTCATGATCACCAGTGTGATGCCAACTTCGATAAGAGATGGCATTACAAGAAGAAGAAGAGAATTTTCCTATCCAAATAGAAATAGATTTTGCCCTGACAACGGATATCGATAAAATCAAATATTAGAAGACATGCAAAAGAAATATTAATCAAAACTTTACAAAATTACAGAATGCTTTGGCTGGGCGTTTACTGGGCTGCGATGCCGCGAGTCTGACCTCTTTAGGGAAGTTTTCTAACGCATTGCAGGTCTATTAGTGAGGATAAATTCGTTAGTTGATGGACAAATTGTTCTGAACCGTCGGACATGCTTGTCGGCAAAATAATTCCCAAGAAAACTTCGCTCAGAAATTTCTGAGTGAAGTTGATTACATGAGTGGAGCGCTTGGATGGTTATGGTCGTAAGTGGAGCTTGATGGATGCAGGAATATTCTAGAATATTCCTCCTTGCTCCTACTACTGCTACTACTTGAATATACTTCCTAGGGAGCACCAGTGAGTAATCGAAAACTGACAAATAAAATGAAATCTTTAACACTGTACAATGTTACTGCTTACTCGCGCCAATTGGATGATCGTCCGACGGAGTGACTGGTTACGTCCAAAGTTTCATCGCTTATAACTCTGATGTGTGTAGTTAAAGGAAAACAATTCATTGTACAATAGTCCTTGTCTGACTAAATTCTACCAGCTAACGATTTTAATCTAAATAATAAATTAGTACTGAATTTTTATTCCTTTTTCATCTTCGTTAATAAGCCAAAGATTTCATCCTGGTTCTTCAGTATGCAAGATTAACCAACAGGATTCAAGAGTTTTTCAAAATGTCCAGTAGTGTGTAGTGTAGGTATATGTGGGTGCAGCTACTGTAGCATTACAATGAGTGCGTCCTACTCTAACACTACTCAACTTATGCTGTAATAAACTGTATCATGGAGTCTCTAAATTGTATGTTAGTGATTTAAAGCATGTATTTTGAAATATAATGTAATTATTAATTTATATATTGTAGATACAAACGCAACAGTCTTCCATAAATTTGTGATATTAGTGTTGCCCTATATCAATAATTGTTACCAATTTTATTCTGTTCGCTTGTTCACCACTTGCACTGTACACGCCTAATCGCTCTGTGCATGATAGTAAATATAAGAGATGATAAATAAGTTAGATTTAACATCGTATACTATTGGGTGATGTCTTTTTTAAGAATTTCCAAAGATTCATCAAATACATGGACATTTCGTGGTACTTAAAGGTTGAAATATTAAAAATACTGTCACGGTTGATGGCTATGGAACAAATGAAATACTAAAAACTATTAAAACTTTTATTTGATACACAATCAATATCAATCAATCAAGACTGGATACAAAAACTGGTCATGAATTTGATTGGAGCACTATTCTTTAATCCACACTAAATCTTTCTAGAATATTTCACTCACGAATTTCATTCTAGAATCTTCGTTGCACTTTTTTCTATCGCTAGGTAGATCTGCTTCGTCTCTAGCGAATATCTGTCGCTTGGTCACATTGCTTTGTCTGGACTTTCTATATTGCACTTGTCAAAACAATAAACTCTGACACGCTGAGTGCGCAGAAGCCGGTCGATTTATTTTTATTGGTAATATCACATTCTTGATATTTCCAGAATTTACGAGAATAGCCCAGTCGATTCCAGATTCATATGGACAGTTCGAGAGTTTTCCATAGTGCTTAATTTTTTCTGATTCTACCTTGCGACAATTAATAAGCAAAAAATAATCATAAATGCATGTCTTGTCATCATGATCATGATTGCTTTTCCTTTATATATTCCCATTTCTCCAAATTGTGTAAATATAATCCAATGAAAAAGCGTTTTTAAAATATAAGTGGGCCAAGGCCCACTAAAATAAGGATAAAATAATTCACACAGTGTTGTAGCAATGCATTGAAATGAACCGGATAATAAAACAATACATTTTCAAAGAACAATATGATTAAACGCTATATACTCGTAGTTTTCAATGATTCTACTTAATGCGCCTACCATATTTATTAGGGATGAATCCACCCACTAATTTTGTATAATTTTATACTAGATATTTATCAATAATTCGTAATGAATTTATACCATAAATATTTATTGGAGCAACAATAAAAATAGTATATATAGGCGGCGACCTAAAATGTACTTAAGGGGCGGCATATTACCTAGGGACGTTGCTGTTCAAATAATATGCACTAATACACAATAACCTACAGTGAAAGTCGAAATAAAAAGTAGTATGGGGGCACAAATGAGACGAGTGGTTCTCAGAAAGACCCCAAACATTTTAAAGTTTTGCTCAAACAAAATTTGTACGTCAGCTACAGGCGGGCATACAAATTAATAGTCTCGTTTTTCATTTGTATTCTTTTATTGTTCAAAGTAAAATTTATTTGAGTGCCCTCTCGGAGGAGTGAGAAAAACGTGCAACGTAGATTTCTGTCTCGAGACAATACGCCTTTGGTTTGAAATTTATTTTTTCTCAAATCTCACTCCACACTAGTCCGCAAGTCAAACATTTGACTTGTGAACTAGTATGGAACGGACTGACAAAACAAACATTTGACAGAGTTCTGAGACAGAACGGTAAAAAAATTTTGAAGCGTATCTTCGGACCGGTTCTGGAAAATGGACTTTGGCGCAGACGTTACAAAAATGAGCTCTATACTCTGTTTAAGCAGCCAAACGTCACAAAATTTATAAAACTGGGAAGATTTCGGTGGCTGGGCCATGTGGAGAGAATGTCCGAGCATCAAGCACCAAAGTCCCTGCTGAACTCAATGCCAATAGGGCGAAGGAGCTTAGGAAAGCCAAAATTAAGATGGACGTCCTCAAAGACATCTCTGCCTTGGAGCTTCGGAACTGGAGAGAGCTGGCACTAAGCCGAGATGGGTGGAGGAAGATTCTTGAGGAGGCCAGGACCACCAAGGGTTGTAGTGCCAAGAACAATGTTGATGATGATCGACGTCCTTTTGACGCTTCTGTTCCCGTTTCCGCACCTGTTCTTCCAATTGTTTTTTCGTTCTTCTTTATGTTCTTGATGCCTCTGATTCTGTTTCCTGTTCCTCTGTTCCTGTTTCCACTCATCTTCTAGACGCCTTTGTTCCTGTTTCCGCTCCTGTTCTTCCAATTGGTTTTTTCGTTCTTCTTTATGTTATTGATGCCTCTGTTCCTGTTTCCACTCATCTTCTAGACGCCTTTGTTCCTGTTTCCGCTCCTGTTCTTCCAATTGTTTTTTTCGTTCTTCTTTATATTCTTGATGCCTCTTTTCCTGTTTCCACTCGTCTTCTAGACGCCTTTATTCCTGTTTCCGCTCCTGTTCTTCCAATTGTTTTTTTCGTTCTTCTTTATGTTCTTGATGCCTCTGTTCCTGTTTCCACTTATCTTCTAGACGCCTTTGTTCCTTTTTCCGCGCCTGTTCTTCCAATTGTTTTTTTCGTTCTTCTTTATGTTCTTGATGTCTCTGTTCCTGTTTCCACTCATCTTCTAGACGCCTTTGTTCCTGTTTCCGCTCCTGTTCTTCCAATTGTTTTTTAGACGCTTTTGTTCCTGTTTCCGTTCCAGTTCTTGCAGTTGTTTTTTTGTTACTTTATCTTCTTGACGTTTCCGTCCATATCTTCTAACATCTTTAATGACGCATCCATGCCTCTGATTTTCATTTGATCCTATCAGCCACGATCTTCCCACTAAGTTCCTTAAATTCTCCCGTATCTCGCTTCTAACCCCAGTTGTCAAGGGTTGTGGCTTTGGGTGGTAAATAAAAACACCAGAAATTAATTTAGCTTAATTTATTACCAAAGAAAGTCCTAGACTCGAGTTAAATTATTAAATTGTTCTTAATTTTATAATATGAGTATATTTCACACACTTATTATTAAACTTCCTTAATTCGCACTAATTAACGCAATTTCTATTCCGTAGATCACTTCTGATAACCTCTGTTCAACATTTGCTCGTAGAAACAATTCGTCGCGATTTCCTCTTTTACCTATTCACTTGCGCTGGTTTCACTTACTAATATCACGAATCACTGTTCACTTTGGTTCGCTCAGTAGCATCACGGAGATGTCGCCTTGTTAACTTTTCAAATTGAATTCCTTAAGCCCGCTTCGCGTGACTCCTTATACAGCAAAATTCCCCCGAACGATTCATTCAAGAGCTAACGAGAAACATGTCGAATGTTCTAGACTCTTCTACGTAGTCTATTACTATTATCAGTTCGAATGTCGTAGAACACTCAAGAAAGACGGATGAGTGACTCGGATTGCCCGTCACATAGCCTCGCTACGATATATATATATACCCATAAATATACAAAATATGTAAAAATTGAGCAAAAAAATTTCAAGTTTGTTGCAAGTTTGGTGAGGAGAAACTGAAATAAATTCTTACCGAGAATATCATTTTGTGGTAGCCAATGATAAGTTTTAACATTATCAGGCAAATCCGTGAACTCATCCGACTCCCATTTCCAGATGAATCTGTAAGGCAGTTCAGAAAATCCTTGCACAATGGTCTTCTTGATTTCAACTGGAAGAAGTGCACTCTTGACATTAGTTCCCAAGCTGAACAACACCGCTCCATCTTCAGCTCCGTCAAGATATGCTTTGATCTCCTGAAATTACGAAACGTGTTAATTAATTAAATAACTAAAAAATGCAAAAACGAATGTGTTCACCATCCGCTAGGCTTTTCTTTCTCAGTAAAAATTTTAAGAAGTGCTTTTTATATTATGATTCTTTTCGAACGTCTACGTACGAGATGCGTCAATAGAGGAAAGCTTTTAATAATATAATTTGAAGCCATAAAAAAAATATATGCTTCCCAATCTGTAACGAACTAACTAACCATCTCCGTTGCTCCGCCATTTCTTCGCAGTGGTAGGCAGCCATATTCTTCCATCTTTATACACCAATTTTGCTTCAGCTATATTCATACATCTTCTGATCATACCTGTTCTAGGGCTTCTCATACATTGTTGAGGCTTTTAACAGAGCTTTCTACGAATCGACCCAATTTTTGGTATCTTCATATGATGTGAAGTGATGCTCAGACAGGACATACGCTATCGATCGAAACAAGTAGAAATCAGAAGGAGCAATGTCTGGTTAATACGACGGGTGGGGTAAAACATTCCAATTGAGTGTTTCCAAATAGGTTTTGACCGGTGCCGCAACATGTGGACGAGCATTATCATGCAGGAGTATAATTTTGTCGTGTCTGGAGTAGTTTTCCTGGAGTGCTCGACTGTCAATTGTGTTGGCTAGACAGCCCCAGTAATGGTTTCCTTCGTCTTCGTACACTTTCGGCCTTCCGCTACGTTCTTTGTCTTCGATGTTTCACCGTTCTTAAACTTTTGATACCACTCACGACAACTTCTCTCACTTAGGGCAGCCTCACCATATGCTTCTACAAACAATCGATGCGCCTCAACTACAGATTTCTTCAAATTAAAGAAGTAAATCAAAATTTCCCGCAAATGACGCTTATTCGGCTCAAAACTTGATATTTTCGCACACAAAAGAATATATTATACTAATGAAAAATCACTAATATTTTAAGGTTATGTTGTTGACAGACGTCCAACATTACGATAATTAATAATACAATATATAGAATAAGCAGTTAAGTAAATAATAATATAGAATAAGCAGTCAAAAGAGACCAAACTCAACCACAAAAGTCAATTCTACAATAAATGAGAACCGATTCGGGTTCACTGGGGGAATATGCACACAAGACGCAACCGCAAAAGATTCACCATCATGCAAAATAAATTGAACAAATCAAGTAATTGTGCAGGTATTTCCATCGATTCGAGGGAAGTACTCGACAATATCTCCCAAGAACAACTCGTATCAGAACCAAAAGATATTATAGGGATAGACCAAACGGGTAAAAAGAACCGAACATGCCTCAGATAGTCAGATCAAATGAATCTCCAAGTAATCCACCAATAAGTGAATTTGGACTCCCCCAAGGTACGGTCCCCAGAACTCCACCATTTCTCACTCACGTAAACGATTTTTATTATTTTATATGCAGTGTGAGAAGCCAGTGCCATACTCACTGGGCTACGAGAGCCGCCCATGTGATAAGTAGCCGTATTTTGCGACTGATAGAAAAACATGCAATGACCAAACGGCCCCAAATGGGTAAAAAGCCACTCACCGAACATACCTCAGAAAAAATGAATCTCCAAGTAATCCACCAATAGGTGAATTTGGATTCCCCCAAGGTACGGTCCCCAGAACTCTACCATTTCTCACTCCGTAAGCGACACATCTCAACAGAATCAATGTTATGATCAACAAAAACATATTTACACTAATTCACTAATCGACGCAGCACGGTTCGTTTTTATCCGCCTATCAGCGGATTACAATTCTTAGGATTATAGATATTTTATTTTATTTTGTATCCTTAAAAGGAAAAATAATTTACTTAGACCCCAAATCAAACAACATTGATTACCTGTGGTAATGGTTTGATATCCTGGATATGTATTCCGGTCACGTCGATATACGTAGGGACAACGGACCTACCGAAACCCAGTGCAGGATGAGCATTCACCAGCACCAAGTCGGGGCGTTCATCCCTCATTTCAAAATGTTTCCCAAAGTGTTTCTTCCCAATCATCTCTTGCGTCGGAGTCACTATGTACTTATACATGTATCTAAACCAAACAGCGAAATATACACGAACCAGTTTGTCATAGAATGTCCGAGGTATTAATGTTTCATCAAAGTGCGTGTCGGGGTTCAGCAAAGCGTGCGGAATATTCCCAACCAGGTCGTGACCCGCAGTGGTCAGGTCCATTGAAGTAATCCCCATGAAAGGAACATTTAATTTTGTCGCCAAGGAAAATATTGCGGGGTAGCAATAATATTCGGCAATCAGAAGATCAAACTTCTCTGATCCGTTTCTGAAGATGTTTTGAACTTCAGAAGCGGAAAAACTCAAATCGACGAGTTCTGACAACAAACGTATGAACAATAAGGCAATATCTGCTATATCCATTTTCTTTTCTCTTATTTTATTGAAATTCAAAGCATCGTCCCAGTGCTTGTAGAAGTAGCTCCAATCGAGTTCTGTTATGTTTGGATTCTGCGTGTGCGTGGGGTCGCTGGTACCGACTACCACGCGGTGGCCTCTCCTAGCAAGCTCGTGCACTAAGGGTCTGTACACTATTTGATGACTAAATGAAGGGGATGGTAATATGCACAGTATCCTCGCGCATGTCGCCGAGTGTACAAGAACCAATACGAATATGACTGCGCAACACTTCAGCTCAAGTCCAATCATGGTTGTCGACTGCGCGCCTGACGATAAATTTGTGTTTACCTGGTGTCCAGTCAAGCACACAACGTTATATCACAATCAAGTAGTCACTTAAACCCATAAATTTCACTGATAACAATGATTTCCCTATTTGACCTGATTGTGTATTTTAAATTTATGATCGCTAATCTTGAAACATTTTAAAATATGTACTCTTATCTGAAAGAGGTAATAATGAGTAATGAAATCGAAAGAGGTAGCGATATGTACAGATTATTTTAAAATACATACACGTTCATAGATTATAAATTATATGTTTGTAGAAATATAATGAACATTATTTACTATAGAACTCATTTCAAGAGTAAAATGTATATAACACTTCTACACATATGAATAAATATAATAAGATACTTTTTTAATTTGTATTTCTAAATTCAATATTATTTTTCAATATATTTTATGTTGTTTTTTTTTTAAACATACATATTTTTTTAATTAAAATAAATAAATTCTTTACAATTATTGTGTTTTTTTAAATATATAGAATGTATTTATCTGTATTTATCATCCGAAGTAAGTTATTCCTTTCTTAAAAATTTTACGAATATATTCGAATATTCCAATATATTATCATTAACTAGTCGATATTCGAATAGTTGGAATCAAGAATATTTGGAGGGTCTAATCATGTTCTACTAATCGATCTTTTGGTTTTGAACTAATTAAAGTAGGTAGGACGAAGATGGAGGGGTAGGGAATGTTTTTCCAAATTTTTTCTTATTTCAATATTTATAAATGATCTACTTTGGGACTTCCTATGTAGGTACATATATAAAATGAGATATCAAAGTTGACCTCAGTTACAATTTAATTAACAATACAGAAGAACTGTTTCAATTCAATTACACGTGGAAATTTATCCCACAACGACGTCATCTTAAAAGTGAAATAATCTTAACAATTGCAAACAAAATATACACCAAATTTATTAATCAATTGGAAAGACTTACATAAAAAATATTCATTAAAAATGGATAATATATGTTAATCAATTAATAAATAATACTTTCAGATAAGGTCGATGTATTCACAGAAATATAGGAGGCCGCTATAACGTAAATGGATAACGTGCCTGCCCCGGATAGAAAGGAGATCCGTGGTTCCAATCCCAGTAGCAGCCAAATATTTTTTCGATGATTTAATTTTATCTAATTGATTAATAAATTTGGTTTTGAAACTTCACAGAACTTTGTTCTGAAAAAAATACAGCTTCACAATAAGAATGTGTTGTATATAAAATATAGACCACTTATATATCTCCAATTGTGTTAACTTGGCGAAGGCAATTTAAATTGTGGATCTCGCTTAAACTGGTGCGCGTGCATACTATTCGCGATTTTTTGTTGTCTGTCATCAAATTCAATTTTCTTTAATTTTTTGACATTCTAGTCTTTATAATGTAGGATGCTACAGATTTTACTGACGATCAATCTGACGACAACAATCTGTAGTTTATCCTTAAGAGGAAGAATAGTTTACTTAGACCTTAAACAAGACAACATTGCTTACCTCTGGCAATGGTTGAATGTCCTGCATGTGTATTCCGGTCACGTCAATGAATGTAGGAACAACGGAACTACCAAAACCCAGTGCAGGATGAGCATTCACCAGCACCAAGTCCGGGCGTTCATCCCTCATTTCAAATTGTTTTCCAAAGTGTTTCTTCCCATCGTTTCTTGCGCCGGAGTCAACAAGTACTTATACATTTATCTAAACCAAACAGCGAAATAAACACGAACCAGTGTGTCATAAAATGTCCGAGGTATTAGTGTTTTATCAAAGTGAGTATCGAGGTTCAGCAAAGCGTGCGGAATATTCCCAACCAGGTCCTGCCCCGCAGTGGTCAGGTCCATTGAAGTTACCCCGATGAAAGGAACATTTAATTTTGTCGCCAAGGAAAATATTGCGGGGTAGCAATAATATTCGACAATCAGAAGATCAAACTTCTCTGATCCGTTTTTGAAGATGTTTTGGATTTCAGAAGCAGAAAAACTCAAATCAACGAGTACTGACATGAAACGTATGAACAACAAGGCAATTTCAGTTGATTCCATTTTCCTTTCTCCTATTTTGTTATAATTCAAAGCGTCTTCCCAGTGCTTGTAGAAGAAGCTCCAGTTGAATTCTGTGATGTTTGGATTCTGCGTGTGCGTGGGGTCGGTGGTACCGACGACCACGCGGTGGCCTCTCCTAGCGAGCTCGTGCACTAAGGGTCTGTACACTATTTGATGACTAAATGAAGGGGTTGGTAATATGCACAGTATCCTCGCGCATGTCGCCAAGCGCACAACAACCAATACGATTATGACTGCGCAACACTTCAGCTCAAGTCCAACCATGGTTGTCGACTGCGCGCCTAACGATAAATTTGTGTGTACCTGATATTCAGTCAAGCACACAATATTATATCACAATCAAGTAGTGACTGAAACCCGTAATTTCGCTGATAATAATTATTTCCCTATTTAACTTGATTGTCTAGTTTAAATTTATGATCGCTAATCTTGAAATATTTTAAAATATGTAGTCTTATCTGTAACAGGTAATAATGATGTAATCAAAAGAGATAGCGATATGTACAGGTTATTTTAAAATACATTCACGTATATACATTGTTAAATATTTAGAAATATAACGAACATTATTTGCTATTCTAATTATTTCAAGAGTACCCATAATGTATATAATATTTCTATACATATGAATAAATAAAATAAGATACCAAAGTTAACACCTGTGTCTAGTCAATGAACAGTTACTAAACTATATACCCACACACGACTAAGAATATAAACCATTTGCTTAGAAAAAAACCGCATGTAATTCATCCGTGTACATAAACTATTGAGGGTATTTTTATTGCATGGTAAATTTTTTCTTCTGCACTTAAAAAGTTAATAAATACAACCTATTATATAAATTATTAAATTATTTTTACGGAAAAAACTTTAATCGTTCAGTCTAGAATAATCCCATCATATTAGGATCCAGAACCGTCTTCATACTCAGGAATGTTCCCAATTCTGGAATCGAGAAAAGCCTGGCAACGAACAGATGGGACGAATTAGGACACTATGTGGGGAGATCCTCCCACACATATTTTAACCACCAGTTCTAGGGTCAACGACATCACGCGCCAGAAGTGGATTATAAGGGCGCTGGCATCATACATTGTACACGAACCATAGGTCAGCAGAACGGCACGAGTCGAGCACGGCGGACACACGCACGCGCGCCGCCAAAATTGCCTAGTAAACGAAATACTCGATACAAAGTACACCCGCGTCGACCTGGCGCATCTCACACTTCGCGGATAATCATCAGCAAATATCGCTCGGGCGAGACCGACCATAAACACTGCAGAGGTCAGCGCGCATGCCGCTGACACCACCGGGAGCCTTTGTTCCAAAAAAGTATAAAAACAGTACATCCTCCATAGCAACCAGTTCAGGTAGTGTAGTCTGCAACTATCCTCAAGAGCAGCCAAAGGCTCTATTCAACGTGAGATACATCGTCACGGCTGTAGCAAAGACACTTCATTCTTTGTACAATTTATAAACTGTACTTTTTCCAGTAGCAAAAGGAAATTCTGTAAAGATCAAGCGATTTTCAACGAATTTCTCCGCATTTAGAAGTGGTGATCTCAATATCCAACATTCAGACAACAACCAACGCCTCAAACTTATAAGAATATTCTTGCGCGATTGACGCCGACCGCGCAGATATTATATTTTTAATTAATTGAGTAATTTATATAAATTAACTTTGTAAACACTTATTTATTGAAAAAATTCAACATGTTTCGAAGCCAATAGCTTCTTCGTCAGGATAACAAAAAAAAAGTTGAATTTTTTCAATAAATAAGTGGCGTTTACAAAGTTCATTTATATAAATTATAATTATGTCACTACAAAATAATTTTGCTATATTTGAAGAAGATTAATTGAGTGATTAGCAAGCAACAATATCGAGCGAGAACTGTGAATACGTAAAGCTTTTTTTAGGAAAGTGGAATTGAATATTATTTGTAAGGATGATTCTAAAAAAAATTTGTAAAATTTTATGTTGTATTTGGGATTCTTTCATCATATTCATCATCATATTAGCGCCCTTGCGATGAGTACTCATGAAAATGGGGCTATATAAATTATCCAACTATTATTATTTTTATCATTCGGGAATTTATATTATAAAGTGAATTGATGAAATATAGGTAGGTGAATCTTTGAATAAATTTTGAAAAGAATATTCCAAAAATTGCACTGTATACAGCCGCTCGGACGTTAACTCTTAAAAGACTGTGCTAAAAAAAACTTTGGGGACGGTGGAGTAACACAGCGTTACCTGATTAAAAATCGGCATAGTTCTTAATATGTGATAAAATATACATATATACAATACAGATAAGACTTTTTAAAGGTCCCTTTATATAATTATGTAAGGTAAATATACATATTTGCATTATTTTAGTAAATTATTATAAAATCATGTCAAATCGAATTTGCGTGCGCTTCCGCCGACGTTTCAATGGCAACTGAATACAACGACGCGGTCGCCTGCTCGCTTCAGTCGCATGCACTCCGTCTTTGTCTATCACGTGTTACCCGACTCTATCGTACTCTTTCTATATTGTTTTTGCTTTCGCCGAAACCCAAGCAACCGCCATCTCTGTCCTACATGAAATGTATGGTATTGTCATGCTCTTTCTTGCTCGATTTAACTGCGATGCATAATATACTGCTCTCTCTTACACACTGGCCGAAAATACGAGAGTAACGAATAAATATTTTTTTAATTAAAAAATCCGTACATTCCTAACAGTTTAATTTAGTAATTTTAGTGTGAAAATGTCTATTCGGAGATTACAAAAAATGTGACGTTTTAGTTTTCGTAAATAAGGTAGATATTTCATATTTTGTATGACAGGTAGACCTACGTTACATCACCGACTCACAGGAGTTAAACTCTTTCCTTGCCATGACCAAATTTTGCATACATCGATACATTCTACGGTCGGCAGCAGGCCAAGGCACCCTAAACATGTAGCGTATAGATGCAAAATCGCCACCTTCCATATGGAATCTATGCGCTTTTCCATCTACACGTCACACATAGGGTAAACCAAAAAAAAATCTCACATATTTATTAATCCGTATTATATACTCGTATATTGCTTTTTTTAGTGGTTCGTATGTTAGATATGAGTATTACGTAATGTAAACGATAATATTCGCATAGTCAGCGATGGTTGCGTGGTCACGCCGCGACGCCAGATTTTTAAATATTGGTGGAGGTGGCAATAAATAGCAGGTCAGTCACTTTCTTTGGGTCCTCTTTTTTATTAGTAAATATTATTTTTTAACCAAGCTAAAGAGTTATCTTAGCAGGAAAAATAATTTAATTAGATCTCAACAAAACAGCTTTGATTACCTGTGGTAATGGTTTGATATCCTGGATGTGTATTCCGGTCACGTCAATATACGTAGGGACAACGGACCTACCGAAACCCAGTGCAGGATGAGCATTCACCAGAACCAACTCCGGGCGTTCATCCCTCATTTCAAAATGTTTTCCAAAGTGTCTCTTTACAATCGTTTCTTGCATCGGAGTCAACATGTACTTGTAGATATATCTAAACCAAAGAGCGAAATAAACACGAACCAGTTTGTCATAAAATGTCCGAGGTGTTAATGTTTCATCAAAGTGAATATCGGGGTTCATCAAAGCGTGCGGAATATTCCCAACCAGGTCGTGACCCGCAGTGGTCAGGTCCATTGAAGTAATCCCCATGAAAGGAACATTTAATTTTGTCGCTAACGAAAATATTGCGGGCAAGCAATTATATTCGACAATCAGAAGATCAAACTTCTCTGATCCGTTTCTGAAGATGTTTTGCATTTCTGGGGTGGAAAAACTCAAATCTACTAATACTGATGCCAAGCGTATGAACATGAAGAAAATTTCAGCTGTTCCCATTTTCCGTTCTCCTATTTTGTTGAAATTCACCACGTCTTCCCAGTGCTTGTACATGAAGCTCCAATCGAATTCCGTTATGTTTGGATTCTGCGTGTGCGTGGGGTCGGTGGTACCGACGACCACGCGGTGGCCTCTCCTAGCGAGCTCGTGGACTAAAGATTTGTACACAATTTGATGACTAAATAAAGGGATTGGAAATACGCAAAGTATTCTCGCGCATGTCGCCGACTGTACTGCAACCAATATTAAAATGACTGCACAACACTTCATCACAAGACCAGGCATGGTTGGTAACTGCGTGTCTAATAATAAATTTGTGCGTACCTGGTATGCAGTTAAGCACACAATGTTATATCACTATCAAGTAGTCACTGCAACCCATAAATTTCACCGATAATAGTATTTTTCCTATTTAACTTTATTGGGTACTTTTTATTTATGGTCACAAATCTTGAAACATTTTAAAATGTTTGCATATATGTAACAGGTAAAAATTATTCATTTTATTATTTTACGCACTCGTGTCACATATTTTTAAAAGAATAATATATTTTGCTGGCTGATAATGTTGAAGGCTGCAACAACTGCTCAGTAAAATTAATTCCAATGGCGAACACTATGGTCTAAACGTAAACATTAATTAGCAAGACCAAGTTTATGGTTTTTAGCCGAGAGAATCATCCAAATGTGTGCCTTCGATTAACGGGTGTCAACATCGAGAGAGTAAAACAGTAATATTTGGGCAGTATTTTTACTGACAATCTGGACCTTGATACGGAGATCAAATACAGAATAGAGACAGCCCATGCATATTTTAATAAGATGAAAAGTCTACTCTGTAATGACGACTTAAACTTGAAGCTCAGACAGAGGTTGATCAAATGCTATGTATGGTCAGTTCTACTTTACGGCTTTGAAGCATGGACGCTGGAAATGAATACTCTAAATCGCCTAGGGGCGTTCAAAATATGGATACATCGTAAAATGTTAAGGATATCTTGGACTGACATGACTAGTAATATTGAAGTTTTACGTAGAGTAAATACAAACAGACAGTTACTCAACACAGTAAAGCTCTGTAAAATTACATACTATGGTCATATAATGAGAGGAGAAAAGTTCTCCATTCTTCAGCTCGTCATGAAGGGGAAGATTGAGGGGAGCAGAGGGGTCAGAAGGAGGCGGTATTCCTGGCTTCGAAACAGTGGACCGGGATAAGAAGCGTGGAAGAGCTGTTCCGCACTGCCCTGGACACTCGGGAGGATCCGACAGGGCACATGAAGAAGAAGATCAATTTGATTATAAAGCTTGGTAATTTTGGTATTTTTTTAGATGAATACTATTTTGAATTTTGTATTCTTCGACATTCTTGCATTCCTCCATTTAATCTCCAGTACTTTCATCATATCTAAGCCAATGTGGCAGTAAAATGAGCAAAGTAAATTTGATATCAGATTACTGAACACCTAGCTCAATATATTAAAAAACACATCAACCCACCATTAATTAATGCAGACATTAAAAGATCATTAGCGCTGAACAAATTGCCAAACCTCCCAAAAACAGATAGAATTCTAAGAAGTAATGCAAACAAAGTACTAACAAATTATTCGAACTAAATGTACTTGGCTCTGAACTGTTGTGTCAACTTGGCGAAGACAGTTTAAATTGTGGATCTCGCTTAAACCGGTGCGCGTGCGCACTGCTCGCGATTTTTAGTTGTCTGTCATCAAAATCGATTTTCTTTAATTTTTCGACATTCTATTCTCGAAATATATAATAAAATATAGGATGCTACAGATTTTACTGGCGATCAATCTAACGACAAGAATCTATACTGTATCCTTAAGAGGAAAAATAATTTACGAAGACCTTAGACAAGACAACATTGCTTACCTCTGGCAATGGTTTGATATCCTGCATGTGTATTCCGGTCACGTCAATGTATGTAGGAACGACGGAACTACCAAAACCCAGTGCAGGATGAGCATTCACCAGCACCAAGTCCGGGCGTTCATCCCTCATTTCAAATTGTTTTCCAAAGTGTTTCTTCCCAATCGTTTCTTGCATCGGAGTCAACAAGTACTTATACATATATCTAAACCAAACAGCGAAATAAACACGAACCAGTTTGTCATAAAATGTCCGAGGTGTTAATGTTTCATCAAAGTGAATATCGGGGTTCAGCAAAGCGTGCGGAATATTCCCAACCAAGTCGTGACTCGCAGTGGTCAGATCCATTGAAGCTACCCCCATGAAAGGAATATTTAATTTTGTCGCCAAAGAAAATATTGCCGGGTAGCAATAATATTCGACAATCAGAAGATCAAACTTCTCCGATTCGTTTCTGAAGATGTTTTGCATTTCAGGAGTGGAAAAACTCAAATCGACGAATATTGACACCAAATGAATGAACAACATGGCAATATCAGCTGTTCCCATTTTCTGTTCTCCTATTTTGTTGAAATTCACCACGTCTTCCCAGTGCTCGTAGAAGAAGCTCCAATTAAATTATGTTATGTTCGGATTCTGCGTGTGCGTGGGGTCGGTGGTACCGACGACCACGCGGTGGCCTCTCCTAGCGAGCTCGTGCACTAAGGGTCTGTACACAATTTGATGACTAAATGAAGGGATTGGTAATATGCATAGTATCCTCGCGCCTATCGCCGACTGTACTGCAACTAATAGAAAAATGATTCCACAACACTTCAGCTCAAGTCCAAGCATGGTTGGTGACTGCTTTTCCAAGCATTGATTTCCGCGTATCTGATGTCTAGTCAATCAATCAACGTTATGTTATCACAAACCCGTAAATTTCACTGATAATAATATTTAACGGCGTGGGTAGTTTATATTTATGGTCACCAATTTTGAAACATTTTAAAATAGTACTCTTGTTTGTATATATGTGTGTATATTTGTGTGTATGTTTACAAAATATACATCCTACTATTTACTCCGGTGCTAGCCAGTTGCAATCTTAAAAATCCTACAATGTATGGTGGCCATACCGATATACTCCGCCACGCAATACACTTACAAAAGCACATACCTCATGCGGCGATCTTTTCAGACGCGTTCAGTCTCAGTGCAATGATTTGTGTTGTGCTTAGTGAATTTCGTTAAACAACTAAAGTTTTGTAGATGACTACTGGAATTAGAGGACGACTAAAAAAATAGTTGTATTTGATATGTATTCGTTATTTATGTAGCTATTATTAAATATATTTTAATTCAGCATTTTTGGTTATGTTTTTGGATTTCATCAAATTGAATAGTCTATTCCGTTTACTGCAGAACCGACCAAAAAATTATCCTGCAGTACCGGCCACTGTTTCAGTACTTTTATCCCCCCCCCTCTTCCTTAACGATGATCGTCTCCAGTGAAAACAGTATTATTTTTGATGTGTAACATCTTTCCTCTCGCTTTCCTGCAATCTGTGGCAGTGATTTTGTGAAAAAGGACGGAAATGCGTAACAGGAAATAAGACGCCGGAGAAGCGCGCTCAATTTCATTTGCCCAAAAAATCTTCGTTTATAAACAAAATTTTCAATAACAAAATGCCAAAATATTTTTTGAACAAAATTACTGCAAATAGTGATGTACATACATATAAAACCAGAAATAAGAATAGAATAAGATTATTATAAAAGAAAAAAGTATATACACAGAATTGTCTAATGTACAGAGGTGTAAAAATATACGATGAGATGCCAGAAAGAATGAAGAATATAAATAAGATGAATTTAAAAACAAATGCTATAATTACTGTAAAAATAGTATAGAATTGTAGAGCATAAGATTTATTATAATTTATAGATTGTACCATAGATTAGATTAGATGTGAATGTAAAAATGTAGGTTATTATGGATAGTATGTAAGTAATAGATTTGAGAATATAAAATGTTCATCTATGAAAATAAATAAAAACATATAATTGACCAAACACATTTCTAAACAAAATACGTATGTAGATATACATATACGGTACCCACCTAGTGCGGCGAAATTCAATAATAAATAAATGCACATATATTATCTTTACTTGTATTTACTAATTAATAAATATAATACCTTCTTTCAATTTTGATGTTAATTTCTGTTGTTGCTCAATTGATATTTTTAATTGTGAGATGTCAAATGTTACACATCATATGCGACTACTGTAAAGCTCGCTCGTTTTTTACAGTTTCAGTTGATGTCAGCTATTTCAAATTATAGACCATTGTCAATATTTTAATACATAATGTTAATAAATATCTATAGATGGCGACTTATCAGTCATAGATTACGTTATAGGGGTCGACTTTGAAGAAATTGCAAAAACTAACCTATCGTTCTTGAAATAATCATAAAAAACCTGACAGGTACCAATACATTGAAATAATGTGCACTTCACACTAACCTAATTGAATCCTTACTTGAAGCCATGTCTAGAGCCTTGTAATACGAAGGTGGGGCGATCCTGAAGGCTTCACTTGATGTTAGTCACCGCCTGCTCCCAACCGCATCCCTAATGGGGTTCGCAAATTTGGGATCGCGCTGCGCACTTCCTGTTCAAAAAAAGGATACAAAAAATGGCAATCCATTTATGAACATTTTAACAGCGGCGCAACATGGTTAAATTCAAAACATTATTAAAAAAGTAACCCATAAAAACCAAGTTTTTATTATACTCCCTTTCTCATTTACTAGTTTGGCGCTTAACCTACGCGTTGGGCTTCGGTCGGGCGACGCTACGAAAGGGAGTAATAAAAAATTTCCAAAAATCCAAAATTATACTATAACCAGGTTTAGTGTCTACCGGACGCATTGAAATATTTTCATATAACTTAGTAAGTTGTATGAAAAACATTAAAAATTTGAAAAATTCCAAAATTATACTATAATTATTCATTTCTTTTAACGAAAATTCGATAAATCTTCTTGATCGTCGCCACGAGTCTGCTTGCAAAGTTTCAGCTCAATTGGATCACGGAAAAGGGGTCAAAAATCGATCCAAAGTTTTTTCGTCAAGGAAACAAGCAAGCAGATGCAACGAGTTAAAAGAAAGGAAGTAAAAATATATGAAATAAATGACTACTCATTCGTAAATATAACTGTTATTTTAATCGGTTCTTTTCGATAAAGTTATTTGATATTTGTATATAATTATCTCAATGATTGGTAACTAAGATATAATAATTGTTATCTAGTACCGATAGTTGTCTGTCAAATTTGCGAAAAATCGTTTGCCAATTCTCGGAAAACGGTTAGTGTGCCACCGGTTAAAATACCATCACTACATGTAATTATTAAAGAAAAAATAAATTACGTTTTGTGGATTTAAAAAAGGCATTCGACAGGGTTTTGCCGAAAGACATTGGAAAAGGGAATGTCGAATACATTGGTAAAGACTATCCAAAATCTGAACGCCAAATGTAAAATTAAAATTAAAGTCTACAATGAATTATCAAAAAATATAATGACGAGAAATGGTATAAGACAGGGAGACAGTCTGTTACATTTTCTGTTTAATCTTATAATGGATGAAATCATTGAAGAGGTGGCTAGGATTTAGGCCTTAGGCTAGGCTAGGACTTAGGCTTAAGACTGGGATACAAAATAGGTAACAAATAATCATTGTAATATGTTACGCAGATGATGCCGCAATAATATCAGAGTCTGCAGACGACTTGCAGAGAATGCTGGACAAATTCCACATTACATTGCAAGGGCTCAATGTGTCAATACCAATCAGCAAAACTAAAAATTTAATAATATCAAAACAACCAACAAGGTGTAAGCTGAGTATTGATAACTAGCCTGTGGAACAAATCATGAGTAAATTTAGGTGCAGAAATCTGTAGCCATAGCGATCTGTATAACGAAGTCCGAGAACAAGTTAATAAAGCATTCAACTTATCAGGATGCCTCAAGAATTTGGTCTGGAAAAACAAAAATTGTATATCACACAACAAAAATATTAAGTATTAAGTAAAAGTAAGGTCAATATATACGATACAATACATGCGACCTATTATTACATCCCTGCAGAAACGCGGGCTGACACTGTTCGCACCAAATGACTCCTCAGAACATCTTAAATGAAGGTGCCGAGATCCATTACTGGAAAAACTCCACGTGATCGTGCCCGAAATGCAGACATAAGGAAAACCTGCAAGATAGAGGACATAGCACGATGGATCCAGAAGGAGATTCTGGAGAGATCATGTAGCCAGAATGGACAGTGACAGACTCGTGTATGGAGGATGCCCACCGGGAAGGCCACCGATAAGATAGAGGGATAGCTGTACTTCGTCATCCCAGGAGACGTAGTTTTCTGTATCACAGATCAACAGATCTACTAAGAGAAAAATAAGAAGAGATTTTACATTGTAGTTTAATATCACTAGCACTATATAACAAAGTCCTTAACCGCCTGTTGATAATCTGCACTTAAAATAAAATAAATTTAACAAACAGCCCTTAACTCTTTCATCGCATTGTTAAATTGTCATAAAAATTAATGGACACAAAATACATTTGAGTTAGTAAGAAAAATAAGAAAAAATCAACATAAACATGACCATTGTACAAGAAAAAAAAGACGAAATAATATTGCCATTCGGAAAGAAAAAAAGATCGCAAACTTCTGTGATGTACAATGGGATGAAGTTGTAAATACTTTTAATTGTTTTATTTTATTTTATTTTATTAATATCCTATTCAGATCTTTTTTTTCACTTACTGTCTTACTGTTACTGTCATCTTTTTAAATACTTTTAATTGTTTTATTTTATTTTATTTTATTAATATCCTATTCAGATCATTTTTTTTCCTTTGTCTATAATATAATTAGTTAACACCATTATTAAATTGTAAACATTTAATTATTACTATTACTTAATTTTAATTGGCAATAAGATTTATTCACAAATGTTATATAAATAATAAATATTCTTGAACATTATACTACTGGAAGAGCACTGTCTGCTATAATACAGTAAATTACTAGTGTAGCAGGCAGGGCGTCAAATCAATTTAGTGTTTACTTGCTGCCAAGACACTCAACAACAATGAAAAAAGCTTCATTAAATTTTGTAAACACTGTAAACATTTGTAACATTGAACATTGAATAAACATTTGAATTTGAATTTTGAATTTGTATGTGAGTCTGCCAGAGGATATTAGAGACGAAAAAAATATGAAAAATTTTTTGATTAGAAATATGATATAATGATATTTTACAATGTATATATTAGGAAGTATAAATTTCATTATATTACCTATTTTAAGAATAAAAAAATAAAAAAAATTTATGCAGTTACGCCTATGGTAAATATTTACAAAAAATGCCGCCACGAGGCCAAGAAGTGGCAAATCGTGTTCAGGTTCCCGAGAGCCACCATGTGGTGTCCGCGTGCCTTAGTGCCAATGGGTTCTTAATGCTAACACTAATTATGTGCTTAACACTAATAAGGCTTCCTTGTTCTTCACGCATTCTAAAAAAATTATGCCTGTAATATCATATCACATTTTTATCCAATGTACACATTTTCATCCGATATAATGATCAAGGATCTCGGTTATATCTTTGATGCTTGACTGATATTTTGAAGACATGTAGTTGTTTTTATCTATCAAAATTATTTTCAAATGGAAAATGCATCGAGCAATATACACATAAATGTATCTCTACCTATGACACATCCATTTTATATTGAAGAATTAAAACAATATTATTAAAAAGTATGTATTTAATAGATTAAAGGATTAGCCATCGCCATTTTTATGGAAGTTCTTTGATGCCTGATGATGAAATCCAGGGGACGGAAGGGTTGAATTTTTTAAAAGCCTTTTTCAACGTTTTCAAATTCTGAAGAAAAAAAATGGAAATCAGCATTTGGGTAGGCTGGCGATAAAATAGCCACGCTGTGTCTTGATTAAAAATATCTGAAATCAGGAAATCTCAACAATTTTTTTTAAATTCATTTGATAAACAAAATTTCATTTAATTAGTAGATGTTAAAAATTCATTTAATTATCAAATGTTAAAAATATCAAGTATGTATAAAGGGTTAAGGAGAGTTACTCAAAAAATATTTTATTTTTTAAAAATGCATTTTATTATCTATTATATCTATATAAATTGTAAGAAAAGTCATCCAAGATATATTAGAGATGTCTCATAGAGACGAAGCTATATTTTTATATGGGAAAGTAGGTTTTTTTGTTAATGATGTCCGCTGGAGATAAAATCCGGTGTTGTGTTCTTGAAAAATATGTTGACATTCATTAAATATTCTGAATGTTATAAAAGCATTTACCTAACAGTTTTAAAAACATTTCTTAATAATATAAGATAATCGTTCACTTTGCAATATTATTGAATAAAACAATCACATTTTACATGGGATATTCTTGCACTAAATTTAAAGAAAATGAAAAGAAAAAACCTATCAAATGCAAATTGCATCACTTTTTATTGTAAAAAAATAATGTAGAGTATCAAAAAGTTGCATTTTTGATCATTGTTTAGATATTATTTAATTTTGGGGACAGCTTTCCCACAATAACATATCTTCTCAGTATGCCGTGCCCTCATATTGATCTAGAAAATATAAAATAAACATGAACGATGTTAAAAAATATGACATTTTGGGAACGTCTTAACCTAAAAATAAATATTCTCGACACTAAACTTTCGTTTGTTTGCTTAAGAAAAATGTTTGAGGAATCTTAACTTAGAAATGAATATGCCTGCCTGCCATCAGAAAAAAAAGATTTATTATAAGTATATAGATACACTATGGATATCTTTTTATTGAACTGACTGGAATATAAAATAATATTTTTACTATTTTTATAACTTAAATAATATCTAAATATATTTAAAAATAATTTGTACACCTCGATTCTTTAAAATTTTAGCATGCAATTTTTTTAAACTCTCAATAGCAACGTGCGCACTGCGTACAGCATTTTTGGAGCAATTATAATATACACAGATACTAGCTTAGTCAAAAATTACATTATTTACGTACTGTATATTTCGTCCGCCATTTAAACCTTAAAGCTGTGAGAACAGTGCCATGTAGCATAGCGTAGTGCAGCGTATCGTTAGCGTTAGTGACTGATAATGTTAGGACATAGAGAATCATGTTTTTTTCTTTTTATATCTCATTATTATTAATATATGCTTCATCAATATTAGGGTCATATGACAGCGCTTATAGAAAATGATATATTTTTTTTTGTTTTTAATGTCTTATCATTATTTGCGTCATCTTTAGCGTCAGTGACGGACATAGAGATTTAGGCATATTTGAATACATCCTAATTCTATCATATTTTAAAATAAATTTATGTAAAACTAACTCATCCAAGTGTCCACGAGTCCGCCGAACCAAAAACAAGTTGAAAATGTATAACAACAAATGTGTGGGGCGCAAAAACTCCTTGAAACAATTCCTTTACAAAATTTCAAAGAAATTCCTTTACCCTGAAGAGGGTTAGCCACTTGCTCAATTATTAAGGGAGCCATTTCTCTTCTTCGAGGAAGAGCGGCGGGCGGCTTTAGAGGGAGTAAATTATTGCGCGATCGATTCGATTTACGTCACCGTGACGTGGGGCGTATTGTTTTTGCTCGTTACGCAACGTTATTGTAACAGCAGTTGCGGCGAAAAGCCAGAATTGGATCCAAGGGTGACAGAGGTGTCGAGCGGGGGTGCGCTACGACCCCGCGGCTGTTAACTTGTACATCGTAAGCGTGTTGGAAAAGTAAGTTTTTTGATAGATAAATAATGTGCTGTGCAGAATGTATAATATTTTTTGTGCCAACCCTAACATTGATGCTGATTTAACTGTAAATGGTTACGGATATTTTATACGAACCGCATGTTTTCCCGAGAGACGATTCTCGACGTTTCGTTGAAGTCGTATTCAACGTCATCAGGAGAACGACGTGTACCCGCGGAGGTACAGGTCGTTCTCCTGATGACGTTGAATACGACTTCAACGAAACGTTGAGAATTGTCTCTCGGAAAAATATTCGGTTCGTATAAAATATCCGTAACCATTTATATGTAATTATGTCTAACGACCGTAATAATAACCTCAACTCTTTAATTGGTGCTGATATTTTAATTATTTTTTCTTTATTTTAATTGATTTATGTTATTTTGTTAAAAGAGACACACACAGATACGTTACATACTTACTTATCATCACACCGTTTCCTCTTTCTGTCCTGACATACAACTCTCGCCTCGTCCACATTCGTACATCTTCGCACGCAAGCTCCATGGTTTTTGAGGCTTCTAACGGGATCATCTTCCAGGTAATCTGGTCAGGCCACATCTTCCGCGGTTGCCCTCGATTTCTGGCACCGTCAACACTTGCATTATATATCATTCATAATATTATTTTCTCATTCATCCACTCATCTGTCCAAACCACCCGAGCGACCCTTTTTTTTAATTCTACTAATTATGCTGAGATCAGCTTTACATTCATTTCTTCTTCATTCTTTACTCTATCGTAAATGGATTTGCCACACAAACGTCTAAGGCATCTCATCTTCACTGCTTCACTTCAGTCTACTATCGTTCCTCTTCTATCAGCTACATACTTTTGTTTAGAAAAAAGCATAGCTTACGAAATTTCGTGCGGAGATTGCAATATTTAATACATCGGGCAAACTTCTAGAAATCTCAACATTGGACCAAAAGAGCATCTTCATTGTCTAACTAGAAATAACTTTTCTGAATTCACAAACCCCATCATGGATATTAATCATTCTCTTCAATAATCTGCCATTAAACTTCTCCACCTCCTTGCTCGTAAAGCTAGCAAAATGAATAATTTTGAGTGTTTAGAAATAAAAAGAAATTTCAACTTGGGTATTAATTTGCATTACAACCTCACATTCACCAACCTTTCTCTCCTCTGAATATTCCCGCTACAACCACCCCTTCACCTTACACCAGGAACTCCGGCTCATTTTGTCAGTACCTACCTACCTAATTAATTTTTTTTATTATTATGTTTTCTATATTTCAATATAGTTAGTTTAATACTTTAATTGTCGATGAGAGGTTCTGTTGCGTAGAATAATATTTAATATACAATTTAACTATAGTAGAGTAAACATAGTTTTAAAAACATTCATTTTATTGATCATATTGAATGATCTCTGCACGTTTAGGGATGGACATTCACTCCAAATGCATATTTTCACGTTTTTTTTACGAAAATGTGGGTTTTTAATATTCATTTATATCAGAATGTTTATTCTAGACTGCAATTTTTTTAGAGCAATAACTTAGATAGAACCTTTGTTCTTATACAAAAGCAATAAACTGAACATTATTTACAATACTTAAGAAATTATAAGAATTGATCGACACAAAAAAAGACGTTTTTAGTGTCCTAGGTGGCGCAAAATTTTAATGAATATTTGTAAGTACCTACGCATAATATGTTTTTTATACGTATGAAGTATACTTCATTGTCTAAAATTCGTACTTAGAGGATTAAGAATTATTCAATATAAATAATGTTTTAAATATGTATGAAATTTTTACGTTTTTTGTTGATTTAAAAACTCTTTTTTTTATATACAGAGAAGATTTTAAACAGTATATTCTATTTATTCCCGTATTTTAAGGATTTACTCACTAAATAAAATAGTTTTTATAATAAAAATACCTTAATTAATATTTAAAAATAAAATTCCAAAATATTAAGTGTGCCAATAAATGGCGTAATTATAAAACAGAATGCCGTTGGCAGCGGCCTGTCGATTAATGCTTATATTTTCTTAAGTATTGTAAATAGTGTTCATTTTATTACTTTTGTATAAGAAAAAAGGTTATTGCTCTAAAATAATTGCAGTCTAGAATAAACATTCTGATATAAATTAAAAATAAAAACCTACATTTTCGTAAAAAAAAAAACCGAAATATGCATTTGCAGTGAATGTCCAGCCGTAACGCCAATTCCATCAATATTATTTACACTAAAAAGGCTAATTTTTTTTCAAAAATTACAAAATTTTTAGTCTACAAGATTTTCCCTGCATCGATCTATCAAACTTTTGAACTTAAAGGCAGATGTTAGGTTAGTTTGATTCAAGAGTAGGAGTCATTTTTGAACGTGATTTCCCTTGCGATCGCCCTTTAATCGAATTTTATTCATAATTTGGTGAAACCGACAACCTCGACGTCACCACATAATAATAATTATCAAGATTTATTTCCCTTTGGTGAAATACGGCCAATATGCTTGTTCTTTTCACTCCATTTTAATTAAATTTCCCCGAACTTTGCGGACATTTTGCGATGATATAAAAAATAATTTCGCATAAATTTGATAAAATAATGTATTTTGGGTAGATTAAAAAATACCTAATATCCATCTTAATAATATGTGTTGAGTGACAGATTGGAAGGGAAAAAATCTAAAATATATTATAAAATACGCAGAAAAAAATGTATGTATAGAAAAAATAGTCACTGAAATCTCGAATATTCTATGCCTTTAACGTATAGCTTACTATACTAAAGCTTCTAACGAATAATCATCTCGCCAATATGATAACATTGATTGCCAGTATATAGCAGTGCTATATATACAGAAAATTTATGCATGCATAAAACTCAATGTCTGTTTGTTCTCTATATAAATCTACACCGTTTGAGCGATCTGAACCAAATTTTGCATACTTATTCCCACCTTCCCCTTCTGATATATTAACATTTCTCATGCCTTCAATATTTATTTTTATTTTAAGTATTCTTCTTTACATCTTATAGAATCCTAATTATCATGTTATCTATTATAGCTAGACCGCCTACAAAAAAATGTGCGCAAAAAATATGTGTGTTGTTACGATGAAAAAAATGAATACAAAAGAAGCTTTTCTAGTAAGTAAGTAACCTTTTTTAAACTAAAAAATATATGTTTATTTTGAATATCATATTGAGGCTTGTGATACGGGCTTGCCAGGCTATTTTCCCCCGCTTTCTTCTTACCGGACAAAGCTAGGAAATGGTCTTTTGATTGTGGTCGATCTACAGTAGGTTGTTTTTCATAAATAAAACACAGTGATGATACTCATGAATAATCATACAAAACTGATGATGAAACTCTTAATATGGCATACACGTATATGGTTTTCGATGCGCATTTTATTTTCCTTGCCTTATTAAATATTTATATTACGACAAATGTCAATTGAAGAAAAAATTGAAATGATATTTCAGGCGTATTCTAGTGTAATGCTAATAATTCGAAAGAGTCTCATTAGACATAAAGGACATTGCTTTAAAAATTTTCAAATTAAAAAAATAGTTATCTCATCAGTGACATTTTTTTTTAATGAAGGGGAATGAAATAATTACAGCATACATATGAAACGGGTTGTAAAACTTAAATATATACAACTTCCGAAAATTTGATAGTTGTGGTATTCTATCATGGATGGAAATGGTGAACGTTACATTGTGTAAAGTGATCACTTAAGCCATCCGTACGATAGGTCGCAAGCCCTATGAAAAAAATATAATTTCGTCTCTATAAGACATCTATAATACGTCTTGCTCAATTAAACGTCAAATAAAAGAAAACATCGCGATAAAAACAATATTAATTACGCTAAGATTAGCTTTAAATTCATTCCTAATAGATTTGCCATACAATGTCAATGGGAACTCATCTCTATTGCATTCAGTCTATTTTCGTTCCTCTTCTGCTAACTGAATACTTATATTTAAAAAAAAGCGTAATCTACGAAATTTCATTCGGAGATTGCAATATTCAATACATCAGGCAAACTTCTAGAAATCTCTACACTGGACCAGAAGAGCATCTTCATTCTCTAACAGGAAATAAATTTTCTGAATTCATGGGAATATCGTGGATAATAATCATTCTCTTCAATTATCTACCATCAAACTACCCCACTTTCTTGAGCGTAAAGCTAATAAAATTAATAATTTTGAGAATTTAGAAATAAAATTTACGTTTTAAATTTTTGCAGTTACACCGATTTGGAATAAATTTTTTCAAGAAATATATTTTTTCTCTGTATTTTTATAAATGATTCTCCTAATTTGTTTTTAAGATAAATTAATTATAAATGGCAAAATATCTTCCTTAATGATTCGTTTTATTTGTTTTAATTATCACGAAATTTTTTAATTTTTCCGAAAATCGGCACAAGGAATTAAAAAATGTGATTAAATTAAATTTGATAAAAGAATTCTCTTCGTAAACATTCTTCATTTTATATAATTAAAAAATATTCCTTGCGATGAAAGAAAATTTAACTTTGCTAAAAACAAATTAAACAACTTATTAGAATAATGTTTTCCCTATTGTTTAAGTTTACAAACTAAACCAAAGTTTTATTATTACTAATTAAATTCGTCTGAGGGAGATTTTTTCACGCAACATGCAAAACATCTTAGTTTTGGAAGTAAGAATGAGATATATCACAAGTAATTTTATTTTGTTTTAATTTATTTATTTTTAGGAAAAATTAACAGCAAATCTATACTAATATATGAGAACTTTATTTACTGCGGCCTCTACTATAAACTGGCCTAACCATTGATCAGATGGCTAGGTCTTTTGTTGCTTTCTTTTTATTTATTTTTTATTTAGAAAAAATATGAGAAACCCGAGGGTTCTATGAAAATTTCATTTTCATGTACATATATCAAAATTTGGATAAATATAAGTAAATTTAAATTAAATTATATTCATATTTGTAATTATGTTTGACACTTATTTTTTAGGTTAGTTGTCTACATCTGTGTACGTCTCAGAATGTTTTTCAATTCTTTTTTGTATCTATGAATATTCAATTGTTTTATTTGTTGCGATAAGTCGTTATGCAGTTTCAAACATTTCCGTTGCAAACAAGTCGTGATTATCCATGTGATTTTTGTTTTGGCATTTGTTATGTGGTTTTTTTATGTTCTGGTGTGATTTTGATGTGTTTCGTGTATTTTCTGTAATTTGATGTTCCTGTCTTTTAAATCACAATTTGCTAGTTTGTGTATTAGTTTTAGGGTTTCAAACTTGGTTATGTTATTTATGTTGAGTTGATTTGTTGTCTGTTAGGTTGATTTAATTAATGACATGTAGTCAGGTTATAAACCATTTTTAAAATTTTATTTTGATGTCTTTGAAGTCTACTGAAGTCAGTTTTGTTTCCAGTTCCCCAAAAAGTTATCATGTATACTATTTTACTCTTTCCGTAACCTTTTTATTGAAAATTAATTTCCTATTGGGAAACATATTTTCGATTTTAAAGTGATGTAACATTCGTGTATTTTTTATGTGTTTAAATATAAATTTTTAACATTACAACAAGCCGTGAGGCTTAATTACTGCAGCAAAATACGTAACTCAAACACACAGAATTGAGAAAATCTCGTTGACGTATTTTGACTTCACCAGAAATTAAATTATTCTGAAATGTTCAATGGAATGTTTTTGCCGCAACAATTGGTGTTGAAATGGCAAAAAAATGCTTCTTCGGCTTGAAAAGTCATCTCGCATTCGAAATGCTATCAAGAAAAACAAAAGTTCCATTATTACGTCACTATTACGTCCTGTATTAACATATGGTTCTGAATGCTGGGTATTGAATAAAAAGGATGAAATGTCTCTCCTTGTATTTGAAAGAAAAATAATCAGAATAATATTCGGTCCAGTACAGATAAACAGAGTTTGGAGAATACGGCACAACGAGGATGTCTTTAATATTTATAATGAGCCCAATATTTACAATGAGCCTGTCATTCCAGACAATTGATTTAAATTATCAACGTATGGCTGCCCTCGCAGTCATGACACTTCTCCAGGCGAAGATTCCAGAAATCATCTAAAATACTCGTAATCCAGAAAGTTCCCGGTCAATCTCGTGGTATCGAGAAGAGTCTGTAAAACCCAGAATAGCCGAGATAAATCACGCTCTTTCAAGAATATTCTAGAAAAACAAATACGCAAACGCTAATGCTGGCAGGTATACAGGGTTATTTGGAAAACATTAATAACCTCGCAGGACTATATTCCTGCTTTGATTATCAGTCGAAAATGTTCAAGCTATCATGACCTAATATCAATAGTTAAGGAGATATGCGACATCAAAATTTGCATTTTTTCTCAATATTTCTGACTTATTTTTTGTAAAACGTTGGACTAATCATTACAGTAACTTATATCGAATATGAAAAATTCACTCCCTTTAATACAAGTCAAATAAAAAAATAAAAACCTTCCAATTCCAATTGGAAGTCATTCCAATTGGAATTATTTCAGGGTTTTTATCATTTTATTTAACTTGTATTGAAATGAATGAATTTTTCGTTATCGATATGAGTTACTGTAACGATAGTCCAACGTTTTACAAAAAATAAGTCAGAAATATTGAAAAAAAATGCAAACTTTGATGTGGCAATCAGCTGCCCAATGGACCACCGCGTTATCTACCAAGATCGAACGGCAATGCACTGACTGTAATTCATTCGAAAATAAATAAACAATATAAAACTGACCGCGATTTTCTGATCATATCAGCTGTTTTTCATCCTGTAACACATTGTACAAAAGTGGGATCGGAGACACGGTCCCCCACAAGTCTTTCTGTTTCGATAGAACAACAAAACCGACGTCTGTTGAGCAGCAAAATAAACCATACAAATTTAAAATATTTAACGAGGAGTATTATTCGATCCCCATCAATGCGAGTACGTGACAAAATGAAAAAAAAATGTATTATTATTTATTCCAAAAAAAGAGAATCGCGAAAACCGGAAGAGAAATATTAATTCAAAGGTTCTGTGTATCGAAATTTCATCAAACCCAAAAATATTTTATTGAATTGCCTTTACCGCTCGTGTTTGATGGTCGACTTGCGGTTGCCAAGTTTGTTGGGTAACCGTCCCTTCCCGCAAGTTATCAACAATTTCTTTAGAATATCATATTTCCAGACAGGCCCTAAAGAACACAATGCCCGAATACAAAGACGGATTGCCTGAAATCTTTATTTTCTTTGAATATTAATTTTTTGACAGCTTGCCACAAAAACCGTCATCCGGTAGGCTTTGTGAGAATGTGACAACTTATTTATGTTAAAACCAACGTAAATTTTGAAGAGTGGACTTTAATGTTTCCATGTTTTGTAAGAAATCTGAATTGTTACTTAACTAACGGCACTTACTTACTTACTTACTATCACGCCGTTTCCCTGATGGGGTAGGCAGAGAAGATAGAGCGCCACACGCATGAAAGCTCGACGATTGTTGAGGCTTCTAACGGAACCGTCTTCCAGCATCTGGTTAATCTGGTCATGCCACGTCTTCCGCGTTCGGTTCATTATAAAGGGTGTACCAGAGCTAGCATCAGAAACTTTGCCGGTAGATTTCTGCTTATGTTATGAGTCTAAAATGTTCAAGCAACCGTGACCTAATATCAATAGTTATGGAGATATGCCATATCAAAGTTTGCATTTTTTTTATATATTTCTGACTTATTTTTTGTAAAAAGTTAAACTATCATTATAGTAACTTATATCGATTTTGAAAAATTCATTTGCTTCAATACAACTTAAATAAAACGATAAAAACTTTGTAAAAAATAACTTTTTTCAATTTTTGCAAGGTTTTTCTCATTTTATACGACTTGTATTAAAGTGAAGGAATTTTTTACAATCGATATAAGTCACTGTAATGATAGTTCAACTTTTTGCAAAAAATAAGTAAGAAATATTGTTAAAAAATGCAAACTTTGATATTGCATATCTACATAACTATTGATATTAGGCCATGGTTGCTTGAACATTTTAGACTCATAACTAAGGCAGAAATCTAACGGCAAAGTTTCTGTTGCTAGCTCTGATACACTCTGTATATCTTTCTTAGATGAGACATAATTAAATTAATATGAATGTCAAAACCATGCAGTTTGATGGCGCGATCCTTGGATGTACCCTGAATCGCGCGCTGATTGACGTGTCACACTCAGCTGCCCGCGCCTCGTTAGCGGATAGCCAGTGATGTTGTTGTAGGGCCGATATGGGAGCATTTGCTCATAAAACGGCCCTGGATCTGTGGGGATGCCATTTCACTGTTGTTGTAATTCGAGGAAGTTACTGACGGACATTCAATATTAGGATAACTGATGATATACAAACACAATTTTGAAATTGTGTTTGTATGTCTTCTAATATCTATATCTTATATCTTATATCTTATATCTTATATCTATCTATTTTATTACAAGTTACAAGTTACATTTTTTTTTAAACATATTTCTACGATATTTGATGAATCAGTTAGAAAGATGAAAGAAAAAGTATTTGGTTCCACTGAGATAGTGTGTCATTTACACAAGATGTAACAGAATACATAAGACCTCAATTTTTCGTTAAATTTTAAGGTTATCGTATGTAACGTAATACATAAGACTTAAATTATTTCGTTATGTTTATGTTTAAAAGTTACTGTAGCGAAATTGTTCCCGTAAAGGGATTCCAGGTTCATATGATAAAAATAAACAAATATTTTTCGATAGTCATTTTTTTTAGGTTGGTATATCTTTTAAACTTATTAATTTATTTTAATTAAGGCGTATGAACAATATACAATATCGTCATATTCAACATACATATGATGTGTTATTTCGATCAAATTATAAAAAATATAAGAAAACATTTTATGGAGTACGGATTTTTTTGTTATAACAAAATATATTGTAATTTCTTACAGAGACAAAATTATATTTTTTATGGGAAAGTAGGTATGGAAGTCTTCAAGTGCTAACGAAAATTGTTCTACCTTATATGTAGTCTTTTTTAAAAACGGAAAGTAGGTATGAAAGTCTTTTTGGGTGTTCGTAGGGCTTACAATGTATCGCACGGCTGTATTTAATAAAGTATTTATTAACTTGTTACATGTTAAAATAATAAGGTAATAAGACTTTATTGCACTTCAATAGACGCTCAGACAGGTCTCAATCAAAAGAAAAGAGATTCTCCACTATCGCAAAATTAAAATTGAAACATTCAAATAATTTGCTTTTGTTTGCGCCCTAATGAAGTCTTATACCGCCCAAAGTATGTTTAGATAATAAAAAACTTTTAAGTGCCCTTGTTTCTGCTGAAACTCTCCCTACAGCGCTGTACTTAATTAAAATTTGATATTACATCAAATCTTGCGCAGACTCGGCAAGAGTTCCGGCGCGTGGGCGATCGGTGCGAGGAGACGGCGGTCATGATTAATACATTTTAATAAAGAGCCTTTGGCAATCATTCCGGAGTGAAACGCTCCTCGAAGGTCGGAAGCAATCCATTGACCTTAAAGATTTCGTCTCCATGCAAAACTGGGGGTGGCCGCCCGTTTGGTATAAACATGGACCTGCGAACCCTTTAAAACTGAAACGATTTCAAAATAACCGAAAACCCGTTATTTTTATTCGGTTACAAAACAAGCAAAACACGTTTTTATTCAATTATAATTAATTTTTATTTTATTTATTTATCGTCAACGCTCCAGTAAGCTTTTACACATGTGGGGCATAAAAGCAAAGAGAGCGATATAAAAAAAAATAATTCAGTCATCGAGGATCACTAATTTATTTATAATGTGCTGAATTTAGCCTTTAAATTTCTAGGAAGCGTAATTTTGGAAGAGGCAGATGCATAAAATCTAGAATTAAGTGCTTTTTAAATTAGTAATCCTTGGTGATATTACTCAAAACATTTTTTTAATTTGTTTTGGATAGTGCTGCTTTTGCTTTTATACCCCGCATATATAGTACAATATTATGCTTATACAAACCTAATAATATATTTTTTAAATAAAAGATAGTTGGAACAAACCTTTTAATTAAATAAACAAAAACAATCAGTAAAAAGTGAAGACATTTAAAAAAATAAATTATCTTAAAATAACTTTTTTTTTTAAATGTACATAAATATGCAATAAAATTAAAAAATAAACGATTTTAAGTAAATGCACTTATAATACAAGAATAATAAATAAAATACTTTTTAGAAAAAAATAAAGCATAGAAGAGTAAGTAAAAAATAAATAGGTTTTAAAATATAAAAAGCATTTTTTTAAATAAACAATAAATATGAATACTATTCGAAAAAAATACTAAAATAAAGAGTTGTATTAAATCACATTTAAGAAATAAACAATTATAATAAAGGAATAAAAGTAAAAAGATAAATCAACAAAAAAACTAACCCATAAAAACCAAGTTTTTATTATACTCCCATTCTCATTTACTAGTGGAAACTGGTTTGGCGCTTAACCTGCACGTTGGGCTTTGGTCGAGCGAAGTTACGAAAGGGAGTATTAAAAAAATTCCAAAAATCCAAAATTATACTATAATCACGTTTAGTGTCTACCTTATGCATCGGAATCTCCATTCAACTTACTAAGTTGTATGAAAAAACCATTAAAATTTCTAAAAATCCAAAATTATACTACAATTATTAATTTTTTTAACAAAAATTTGATAGATCTTTTTGATCGTCGCCACGAGTCTGCTTGCAAAGTTTCAGCTCGATTAAATCACGGGAAAAGGGTTGAAAATCGATTCAAAGTTTTTTCGTCAAGCAAGCAAGCAAGCAGACGCTACGAGTTAAAAGAAAGGGAGTAAAAAAAGTACTTATTCAATAGAAGTGTACTAATCTTCAGGTTTGTGTTTTTTGGGGTATTATGCCGTGTTATTACGACCTTTCCGGCCGACGTTTCGGATTCCATTGCAAGGTCCATCATCAGGGCTGATTTATTGTTGTGAGTGTTGGTGTTGTGATTAAGTATTGGCTTGCAATACCGTGTCGAAACACGGCATAATACCCCAGAGTTCTCTGGAGTATTACCTATAACTATTATGACTTGGCCTATCACCCGATTTCAGCTTGACGTCGAGATACGGGACACCCTGTATATGTACCTAGTAGGAAATTTTATCCATATCATATCCAGAATATATAAAACAGTTTCTCCATATTTAATTGATTTTTTATTTGACTATCTATCTATTAACATGCTATTATAACCATTATTACCAAGAATAAATAACATAGTTTATGTTTTCCATCCGTTATAATGATCATCGTGAATAATTTCTACAATGTAAACGCCAAATCCCTCAATAATCCGATTTCCCTATTTTTACTTCCTTTCTTTTAATTCGTAGCGTCTGCTCGTCTACTTGTCGTCTTCTCTGCTTATCTGACGAAAAAACTTTGGATGGATTTTTAACCCTTTTCCTGTGATCCAATCGAGCTGAAACTTTGCAAGCAGACTAGTGGCGACGATCAAGAAGATCTATCTAATTTTCGTTAAAAAAAAATAATACATTTTTGGATTTTTCTAATTTTGAATGGTTTTTCATACAAATTATTAAGTTGTATGAAAATATTTCAACGCGTATGGTAGACGCGAAACCTGATTATAGTATAATTTTGGATTTGTGGAAATTTTTTATTACTCCCTTTCGTAGCGTCGCCCGACCGAAGCCCAACGCGTAGGTTAAGCGCCAAACCAGTTTCCACTAGTAAATGAGAAAGGGGGTATAATAAAAACTTGTTTTTTATGAGTTACTTTCTTAAAATTGAAAATAAAAATAGTATAGGATTATGGTGTACCTACATTGAATCTGGTACCACGTGGCATTTAAAATGTCAAATATTTGCGTCCCGATTCGAACATTCAATTTCATACATCCCCTAAACTGTAACAGTACACCCCAGAGGGCGGCAGATTAAATTACTAAGTCCTGTCCCATTATACACAAATACATTTTGGAAGCCCAGCCGACGATTGGTCCTAAGGAATTCTGGAGCTGGGGTCGTAAACATTGATCCTGAAATAAGCAAATTAAATGTGGTCGAGGTTGTTACAATTAAATAAGTAGGTAAAGATGAAACTGTATACAGAACTGATACAACTGACAGCTCTGCATGGGTGTGATTCTTGGGCATTAGCGCAAGAAAACAGGTTCAAAAATAAAGAATAACTTCCAATACGAGACGACTTAAAGGATTATAGGTACTACCCCAGGAGAGTAAAATGTATGTACTAATCAGATAATTTTTTACAAGAAGTTGATCAATAATTTTAATTGGTAATTATGAAGGTATATATTAAACAATTATTTTATCTAGATAGAGAAGTAGATTTATTAGATCTTCCCCATGATTGGCATGCAACTTACCCTAGGGCACGTTTACCATACAAGAAAGAAGATCACGTACTTATTTAGAAATGAAGTATCTACAATTTAGCATACGCACTTTTGATTTCGATAAGCTATCTTCAAAAATGATTTTTTTTTTCATAAATCTGCTCTCAATTTTACAAATCAATTTTTTTCCAAATTGTGTATGGATCATATGATTTTTTTTCTCAAAATTTTTCCAATAAAATATTAGTTTTATAAGTAGGGGAGAAGTGGCATGAAGGAGCCGGGTTTTGAAAGAGCCAGTTGCTAGATAACGAACTGGGCAGTACCAACTACGGATGTCTATTTTTTATTTTATAGCCACATTGTTTATAAATCATCTCCTGTTGTTTGACACATCGTAGACAAAAAATAAAATTCGTGTGACCGTTTCAATTTTTCGCAGCTAAAAAGTAAGTTTTTTACCGTAACTTTATTGATTTATAACAAAATCTGTAATGAGTTGAATCTATTGTTACATTTTTTAATATAATAAGAATACTGTTTTGTTTACAAATTTACCTAACATAATTTGCGAATACCTACGGAGCGTTCGATTTTAAAGTTATTTTAAATTATTGGCGCAAGTTATGAAAGAGCCACCAAAATCGGCCATGAAAGAGCCGGCTCTTTCATTGGCGATTCTAGTGGCTCTTTCATTGCTTAGTTAATTTTAACATGCACTTTCATTATCTAATCATAAATAATAATATATCCAGCACTCTCCATTCCAAATATAACCAGCGGTTTTCGCAAAACAGAAATATATCATTTGAATAGAAATATTTTTAAGCCTGAAGTTTTTTTATGTTCATAAAAAGTCTTCAGGCCAACCAGAAGTATTAAATTTGTAGTGTTTCCCAGAACACACTCCAAATACTTCTGATTCAGCAACAGCACCATTGCCTATACAAAGTGATAGACAAGTTTCACCACAGCCATCAACATCCATAGATTATTCTATTTCTCCGCAGTCTACGACATTGACACAGTGTTAAGTGACTCCAGAAAATTGCGACCATTTCCCAAAGCTGATGCTAGAAAAACAGAAACAGCTAGTAAACGTAAGGGGAAAACATCTATTATTACAGATTCTCTAGAAAAAGAAAACTATTAACAAAAGCATGCAATCGCAAGAAAAACCAAATAATATCATGAAAATTTCCAAAAAATTATAGAATACTAAAAACATCAAAATTCTTAAAGTTGATTCGGATTCCGAGGATAATAAATCCACTCACAATACTTACTTCTTGGACATCTCTGGTGAAGAGATTTTAGATTCCTATATAGTCAACAAGAGGAAACAAGACATGAAAAATAATAATTTGTGTGTGGTTTGTAAAGAAAACTATGAAAAAAGTTCAGTGGACTGGTTAAAATGTAAAATATGTAATTTATGGGCCCATGAATCCTGTGATATTAGAGGTATTTACAATTTTTTTTATATCAATTGTCACTAGACAATAATTTTTTTTATTTTCATTACTCGTTTTTTAATTATTATTAACTAAGAAAACTGTTTTGTTTGTTTGTTTTTTTCTATGAATATTAAAAAAGTTTTATCAAATAAATAATAATTTAATAATTTTTACCATTAAAGTGATGAATTTGTGTATTATTTATATTATCCACCTACCTGGCTCCTTCAATACTTGCAGTGGCTCTTTCAATACACACTGGTTATGAAAGAGCCAAATTAGGATGTTTTTTGAAAGTTAAAAAAATATATGATCTGAAAAGATTAAAGAAAAACGATGTTCTAAAATCTTTAGATAAATAAACAAACTTCTTGATGGTTTAAATTTTTTTGTTAAATATGAGTTAGAAAAAAAATATGATGAAAAGAAAAAAAGTGGCTCCTTCATGCCACCTCTCCCCTACCTTACTAAAATATCTGATAATGTACCTGAATAAATAAAATTATCAACTCCTTGTAAAAAATCACCCAATTTGTTCCCTAATTTCCAGGTTTGTTTAAAAGAAAGTAACATGATATAAAACAAAATATAAGGAAACAGGGAATACAAACAATTGAAAAAAGAATAAGAATAAGTATCAAAATATAAAAGACACAATACATTTAACAAGAAGCAAAACTTAGAAGATATAATATATAACGACGGCTTTTTAACAAACATAGTCAGATTGCCGGCCGCGCGATACATTACATTGATAATAATTATTTGTCATAAACGAATAAACAGACAAGATGAACCAATTTTTCGTTTATTTTTATCATGATCAATATTTCTCCTTTAAGGTAGGTATATAAAATGGTTTTAACTGTAAATAGTTGCGGATATTTTATACGAATCGTATGTTTTTCCGAGAAACGATTCTCGACGTTTCGTTGAATGCTTATTCAATGTCATCAGGATTCAACCATCAGGTTGGTATAAAATATCCGCAACTAAATAGTTAAATATGTCTAACGAACCTACTTACAACCTTAACCTCTTAACCTCTTTAATATAAAATATTTTTTACGCACTATTGCATATCAAGCTTTTTGGACATTACTTCTTTAAGGGGTTTCTGCGAAAGTACATTATTTTGGTCTGGTGTAAGCGGGTGGTTATAAAAGAAAATAAAAAATAACAAACATCACGGAATAAAACGAAAAGAGAAAAGAAAATGACATAATGTAACCGAACACAACAAAATATAAAATAAAACATCAAAGAGGACAAAAATCAAAAGGAAAATATTGAAGATACCATAATACAAATAATAAAAACACTTGGTACTGGATACGACCATAATGAAGGGTTTCACAATCAACACGAAGGCAGACATCCGAAGACGCCCGCATCAAAACAGATGGGAGACGTTGGCCATCCCTGCTCGCGGGTGTGCATCTGTCGCTGCGCCTGGAGCCGCATCTGCCGCATGTTGCAGGGGCGGCGGTCTTCCTGCATTCCTGTGCATTCACGGCTGCCATAATTGCATTGCGGCAATACTTCGCAATTAAAATCACGTGTCTTGGCAATTAAAGTTTGGCGGAACGGTGTTGTACGAGCACTTAACTGGACAATTTGGGAAACAATCTCGATTCAGATGCCGCACGTGGTTTTTGAACGATCTTACTCGTCTGAATAATGCAGCACTATTGTTAGACTCTCGCTTTGGAATGCCTTATGGCTTTGGTGAAATTGTACAAAATGGTCAGAGGCTGGTCGCATGTGTATTCTTGGTGTTATTTTGTAGAATTCAAGCAGAAATACTTAATACAAGAAGAAATGACAAAGTCACATTTTCGGTGTCGCAAATGGTGAAGTTAACAAGCTTTAATTGAGCATTTGCGACAATGCTCAAGTTAAGCTGGTTGGATGAAATCACAATTGAGTATGGACATGTAATTAGACCAGTAAGAATTTCTTGCATCTCATAATGTAGTTCTGTGTTGTATTTTTGAATTAAAAAACAGACTATTGAAAATATTGTTTAGGGTAGTCATAGTGAGGCCGTAGAATGAAAAATACGCTGCCGTTTGCGTATTCGTGTTTATTATCCATAAGTAAAAAAAATGGGGTAAGACTATAACGCCCATCCGCCAAAGATGGGAGCGTAGCTAAGCCAGCGGTCGGCCTGACGTGGTGACTTGAAGCGTGCATGAGATATACTGTGCACTATCTTCAGGTTCTAGCCTCTAATCTGAGTCACTTACATAACGTTGCTTACGCAGCATTATCAACGTTTGCTATATTCTTAATCTATTGACCTCCTTGTTTAACCTAAGTCAGCAGCATTGTGATAAGAACACAACATCGCTTGGCCCACCTACTTAATTTATTATATAGCGTCATGCATGCACAAACTTCTTGAGTCAGCCTGAATATGTATAAATAACCCTGACGTTATTACGGAGTATGTACTTCACGTTGTAATTAAGTTACAATACAATGATGCAACCTGATCATTTATAAGTCAACGACTTTCTGCTTCCTAAGCTGAGGTTTTTAAAATACTATGTGATAATCTTAATATCATCGCCTTGGACAAAATATTTATAATTCAGAATATTTTGAGTTTGTTCAAATCTTTCAGAACAGTGCTGGATTTATGTCACAGAGACATTATTAATCAATTAATGTATATTATAGATATCTCACAGAGACGAAACTGTATTAATTATGGGAAAGTAGGTATAGAAGTCATTTGGGTGTAACAGGACTTATGACCTGTCTTTTTATTGGTTGGCTTAAGTGATCACTTTACACAATTG
>JADDOH010016853.1:0-10191 GCA_016648135.1 Agrypnia vestita
AATTAAAGACGAATTAAAACATATAACATTACACTAAACTTACAGTAATTTAATATATTTCTAAATGGTCAGATGTTTTGAGCTTTGATAAGACACTTCATGCTATGAAGATTAAATTCTAAATACATTTGTCAGTCAATTTAGATTTTCGACATTCGTAGTGAAGTACCTATTATGCATACCGACGGAGTAATTCAAATTTAGAAAATATTCCGCGACGTTATCGGGCCGCCGTAATCAAACTGTTCTAATGATTCCAATTTGAAAAAAAACAATAAAATTTCTAAAAATCCCAAATTATACTATAATTATTAATTTTTTTAACGAAAATTTGATACATCTTCTTGATCGTCGCCACGAGTCTGCTTGCAATGTTTCAGCTCGATTGGATCACGGGAAAAGGGTCAAAAATCGATCCAAAGTTTTTGTTGACGGCAAGCAAGCAGACGCCACGAGTTAATATAAAGGGAGTAAAAAACACTAATGACTCGACATTACTGCGATTTTTATGTGTTTTATTTCATTTTAAACCATCCATCGTAAAAAAATATCTCTCACATATTGATAGATAACCATAGAAACAGACAAAGTGACGTATTCGTCACATGTCACTGATGTTTAATCTCACCAAGCAATAAACCACCAAACCATCGAAGTAAAATTTTCAAGTTTCAAGTAATATAAAGCACCCGAACAAAATGATAAAGGGCGACGTAAGAGAGCTAAAAGAGGACTCACCCAATCAGTAGGTTGTTGCTGATGCGGGGCCCGTCACTGCTGCCATCGCTATCCGTGGGGGGATCTTCCACCACCAGCGGCGGCGCCTGGTGCCTGAAATACAGTCCATATTTACATCTTCGTCTCATTACCCATTACCTCATTACTCTCAGGAGGCTGGAGACTGCACCGTAGAGTCAATTTTCCTCCCTCGCTGTGCAAGATTTATCCAAGATTCGGGGAGACACAACGGGGAGGCGCGTGCAACCCTTATTTTAGGCGGGTTCATTAAAAATTGTTCGCTCATTACCTGGCTACGGAAGTTACCAACGTATTCTATATTAATAGACTAACATACCTTATCATTGTATTCAGGATAATCTTAACAGCAATGTATATATCGACGTTCTCTACGTAAACTAAGACACCTACAAAAAAGCAAACAGGAGAGGGAACAGGAGAGATGTTTGAACATTTATTTTATAATCAAAATGAGCGTATTTGTCATAAAATAGACTTTAACGTCAGTTTTTTGAATTTGTGGATATGTAGATAAAGAAATTTTGTTTAGAGTTGGTCTTGCAAAGAGGGAGATGAAAAGTAGGTGACTGTCTGCGGTTTGGAAAATGAAAAGATAGACGTTGAAGAAGATCTATCAAGAAGGTTGTGTGCAATTTTAAATAACCTTACAGAGTCCGCTACGTTTCTACAGCAAGTTAATGTATGTATGTTAAAGAACTTTTCATAATCTTCATTGCTAACATGAGATCGAAAAGAGCGAAAGTTAAGGTACTTTATGATTCTTTTTTGGACACGTTCAATTCTGCTTTATTTCAATATTTCAAGAAAAGACCTTTACATTGCTATTGGGAATATTGGGAAAGCGTTAAAATTTTATATGTACATGTTATAAACATTTGATAAAATAACGTTATTAATAGTGATACGTGCACCTGGGGGATGTAAACGAAAATCCCGTACCTGTGTCTATTTCTCAGAAACAATTAAACCCGGCCGAACTATAAAATTGCCAGACTTCCCAAATGTGCATATTTCCAATGAATTTAGCTGCCAGGAGTTCCGCCTAGCAACAGAAAATAAATTGTTCGCTAATCCATCCCCACCGCCGCCGAACAGGTATAAAAGCGGTCTACTTTTACTCCCAGCCAGGATACATTGTTCGAAAGGCTCCAACAGTCCTCGCCTTACTAGGAGGTGTCCGGGAGGGATTCCTGGCGAACCTAGGAAGCGATATCGCCGCCGCAGTCGAGTGTTCTCCTGCTGGGCCATATCAAGTCGAGTTTATGAAATCTCTTCGCCATCGCTCTTGCTGTCGAGTTTTATCTGGTAAGAGCCTTCGCCGAATCTGTGCAGTGAGATCAAGAATTCCACCATAATGTTGTGTTATGACTACGCCAGAGACCTAAATGCTTGTGCTAATTTTATTCGATTCTGTATGTACCTACTTTGATATTTCTACTGTTTATATTTCTGTGTGTTCTTCTACATTCCCACTTTTTATGTTTCTGTGTTCATTTCTATGTGTTCGTATGTACATCTGTGTTTTACTGACTGTTAATAAATTGTTGTAAAAATAAACTTTTCAGTTATTTCCACGCCTTTGTCACTTGCACCATATCTTGAAACAAACCACTCCGTTTCAAAAGATATAAGACGGTAGAAATACCTCAAATTAAAAAAATAACCTTAAATTTATCCCTCAGTATCCTGCTGACGTGGCTCACACGGAATATATTGTGTCGGTAGCCGAAGATATTAATGAGGATATAAGAAATTCATAGGTTCTCATTGGAACTAATAATACACACGGAATATAAAAGAAGGTGTTTACTGTTTTCAAGGTTAGTTTGTAGAACTCCGTAATCACATACACGGAAATGACTTGTTTTTGGTTCAACTCGTTTAAGGGGTTACACACGTTGAGAGCCGGAAATTTGTGTAATTAAATTAAAGGTGATTAATTATTAATATTTTTTTATTATTTTCACTTATTAAGAGATATATTAAATTCTTATTTATTGTAATAATTAAAAAAAAATAACCCATAAAAACCAAGTTTTTATTATACTCCCTTTCTTTATAAAATATAACAACAATTAAAGACGAATTAAAACATATAACATAACACTAAACTTACAGTAATTTAATATATTTCTAAAATGTCAGATGTTTTGAGCTTTGATAAGACACTTCATGCATTGAAGATTAAATTCTAAAAACATTTGTCAGACAATTTAGATTTTCGACATTCGTAGTGAAGTACCTATTATGCATACCGACGGAGTAATTCAGATTTAGAAAATATTCCGCGACGTTATCGGGCTGCCGTAATCAAACTTTTCTAATGATTCCAATTTGAAAAAACCAATAAAATTTCTAAAATCCGAAATTATACTATAATTATTAATTTTTTTTAACAAAAATTTGATAGATCTTCTTGATCGTCGCCACGAGTCTGCTTGCCAAGTTTCAGCTCGATTGGATCACGGGAAAAGGGTCAAAAATCGATCCAAGTTTTTTTGACGACAAGCAACCAGATGCCACGAGTTAATATAAAGGGAGTAAAAAGGGCCGCTTCATGTCTATTTTCGTGGAGCTCCTCAACCGTGACTGAGACGCGACATTACCCGGTGCAAGTTTGTTTGACATAGAAAATAAAGCCATATAAAATTATTAATAAATGATACATCTAAAATGTAGCATTCGGATTTTTTAATGCGGTAATCCATTTACAACAATCTTTTAAAACATAATTAAATTTTTTTAAGCATAATTTTTTTCCAATTTTAGAGAAACACTGTTTTTTACAAATCGTATATGCTACATTTTAGATATTAAATTTCTCAATAATTCCTTTTTGTTTCAGATTCTTTAACATAACAATTCCTTTTTTGTTTCAGACAACGTGCACCAGGGAATATTGCATCTTAGTCACGGCGGAGGAGTTCTTTTAAAATTTTATTTTCATACACGTAAAAAGGGAAAGTATTGAATACACGTGAACATAATAGGATTAGGAAGGATGAACAGAAGGGAGCGAGTTCTCGGCACACCGACCATAATAAAGGTCAATCCTTATTATTGTTCTGTTTTGGTCATTTATTGCTAATTTTTTTTCTCATTAAAGACATCGGGCAGCCTTTAAACAATTAATTAAAAAAACGCCACTCAGTGTGTCCAGCATTACGCGCGGATGCGCAACCTTGTTTGTTTAATGTAAGTACAAACACCTTGTATAAAGTATTGTTTATTAACTGAATCATTATGCAATATTAAAAACAGATAGTGATAAAGATATCAGGCAAGGGTACTGAGCTTGCTTGGAAGTCACTATTTAATAGTCAGTACCTATATCTAGGTATCTAGCAGTGGCGTGTAGCGCATACAAGCAAAAAAGCTAAACTTTATCTTCTAAAGATTCTGGGAAACAAATATGAATTTAACAATCCTTATATTATGAAAAAAGACGATTTTAAATTGTAACCGTAATTCATGGCTACGGCTAGAGATTTTATTTTCGACTCGACTGTATACAACTTCACATCAATGCTTCTCCTATTTTACTTGTTTGCGCGCATCAAACTTATTTTAGGAATCTGTAATGAATCTTACTTAAAATTATATTTTCCTACTGAAGCCGTACTATATTCGCCCTATCTTTACGTCTGCACGTTTTATGTACTTGGCAAGTAATTTTTTCGTAGCGTGTTTCTTAGAAAGGTATAATTTTTGGTGAGGATTGTGCGTACGTCATTTACAGAAATAACACTATGGCCTGAATTCAGAGTCAATACTTAGATGATTTAAATTATTAACTTGACAAATGTCATATTCTCAATCATTTCCGATATTCTGTTAATATAATACCATTGTTTAAATCAATTATTACTTATATTTAATTAGATTTCAATAATTACTATTAATAAATAGTAAAAATTCAATCTCTTTCTTTTCATATACTTTTTTCTTTTTTACGCTTCAACAGGCCCAATTACAGAAGCGAAATCCATCACAAAACACCCAGACTTGAGTAAATCACAAATTAAAATTGTGACCTCACCGGGAATCGAACCCGAAACCGTCGATGTGGGAAGTCAGTGTCTTACCCACTGCGCTACGAGGGCCGCCTTGAAATTCGTTAATAATGATTGATAAAAAAAGTTCGTTAAATACAAGTTTTTGAAGATTTTATGTGCAATATGAATACGTTTATTCACGAATACATTTGTCATAGATAATATCAGGAAATTTTTAATGATCACCGTTTCTTTGTTTGTCGTTTATGCCAACCGCACGCCACTGGTATTTAGGTCCAGAATCTAGAGAAAGAGAATCGGGAGGATAATAGGGAGACCATATCTTCAAAGTTCATATTACACAACTTTGAAGACGAAAGTCTAACATCAAGAACTTCTCTCAGTATTTAAGTACGTAGCCAAGACGTGGCTCTTCGTTTTCAATGTCGTTCTGGGTTTGAGGCCTTCTCATTTTTTTTATTATACTTACATGCAAAGGTGAAAAATAGGCCATCAATTAGAAAGATATACAGAAAAAACTAATTCACGAAAAAATATTAGGTTACTACTGGGATTCGAACCAAGGTCACCTCCTTTCCTGGGCCGGTGCTCTGATCACTAAGCTGTAGCAACCCTCTATGTTTCCGTGAATATATTGACCTTATATGTAGTAGGGATGGGCGTTGAATGGACGGACTAGTTGAAATCAACCGTTGACGTTGCATCGACGCGTCGACCGTTTACGTTTATCGCATGGACTAGTTGAATTCGTAGACGGTGGACAGCGGACGCCGTGGTCGGTGGACGATTCGAGATTAACGCAATGCAAAGCAACGAGCGAGAGCAAGACAAAACGTCTCCGTTTATTTCTCTCTCATCTCTCGCTGTCGACTTGTAGATGCCATAGACGGCTCGACGGGTAATTTCATTTCAACTCTAAAGTACACTACCATAGAGTGCAGATCTGTGTACACGAACTATGACTAGAGATTTGAAATTTGAATACATGCGTAGGGCGAGATAGGCTTAATAAGCTATTATCTATTATTTTTTACTTGATTTTTTGTGATGTCACGTGCGACGATTCGGTGAATTCCCAATTTTACGCCGTATAAAATAAAACAATTCTGTTTAATTATTTTATTTTTTATTGGACTATTATTAATTAATAGGCCGGCTAGATATTTTTCTAAAATCAATATTTTATTCGATCGATCTCGACTTCTGTTATTTCTTTACTTTTCAACTTTAGCATATAAATGATAAACAAACTTGTAGGGAATAAAATTTTCTATACCTAACTATGGTCCTTATTCAGGAGTCCAACATTAATTATTGTATATGTAATATAATCTTGAATTTAGGTTTAATTAATTTTTATTATAAATTCCCTATTTTCAACTTTATAGATAAAAAAATAAATCTATTATAATTTTGTTTACACCACTTTTTATTGGTTTTTTACATGTTTCAGGAACAATGTTCCTTTTCTCAAATTGAGCCTTAAACTAAAGTTGACAAATAATACAGATATATTTATTTATTAATAATGTCACCACAACGTGAAAGCCTGACTTTGAAAGATGTATTCTTCAATAAATTTCTAGATAACATCTCAAATGTAAAGTATTTTTAAATTATGTATTTATTTATAAATTTATAGATAATAAATAAATGTAAAGGTTTTTATAATTATATTTAACTTGTATTAAAACGAAAGAATTTTTCGTAATCGATTTGAGTTAGTGTAGTGATAGTCCAACGTTTTACAAAAAATAATACTCATAATCAAGGCAGGAATATAGTCCTGCTAGGTTATTATTGTTTTCCAAATAACCCTGTACACAATAATACTAACACTGTAATAATGTGTATCTAATATATTTTTTTATACACACATTGCTTTGTACTTTATATTTTTAATTTTTATACTCATATTTTAATGCTTATACCCGATACTTTCACTGCTTATATATGTAGTTTATATTTATATTTTACTGCTTACACCTGATATTGTTGTGTATACCTACTTCTTTCTTTATTATATATAGAAAGAAGTATATAAAACAATATGTAAAAGCCTATAAACAAATAAATAATAAAATATTTCTTTTTACATATAAGCACAAGTAGCGGTTTTACTTTCCCCGAAACTATATTACTTCGAACTTCTTTAAATTTTAAAAAATAACCAACGGTTGTGCCGTCGAGCAGCGTCGCGTCAAACCGTAGACAGTTGACTATCGTCCCGATGTTTAGATAAACGTCCGCGACGTCCGCGTAACGAAGTTGACGCGTCAACTAGTTGACAAATTCAACTAGTTGATCGTCTCGTCGATGGATGGACGTGGACAGTCTCGTTTCGTCGACGGTAAATACGTCGACGACCCATCCCTAATATGTAGTTCTTATTTTTATTAATTGATTAATTTTTATTTTTGTCCATAGAGCAATCCACTTTTTTTGATAGGGTAGTTGAAATTACTTTGCAATGCCACCGCTAGATGGATGCCAGAATTAATTGAATAATTCATTTTATTTGGACATACATTTATACAACAGATATTATTTATATTCAAGAACACATTCATATTTGTGAAGTTGTAATTTTTCAGAACAAAGTTCTGTGAAATTTTTAAATCAAATTAATTAATCAATTAGAAAGATATACAGAAAAATCTAATTAACGAAAAAATATTGGACACATAAAAAATGTATATATATCCAAAAAAATATATTGTTACGAATTAATACACCTACGCAATAGATTGATCATTAAATATTGTATTGAAGGAGTTCACTTTCGACTGTATCAGAAATAATATCAGCACAATTGAATGAAAATATAAAAATTATAAGATTTAGAGACTGCCTAGCATTCTGTATTTATCTGTTATGAGGCAGATCATGCTAAGTATGCGATTAGAAGCGACTAGCATCATTTGCAGCTGTTTCAAGCTAGTCCTGGGTGGAGTATTGTTGATCGTCGCACAATTAAGGGTGGTGAACAACAAATGTATTAGAAGAGGTAAGTAAAGAAAGAACTGACAATTTTCGAAGGAAGCAAATACTTGGTGGTGAGACGTTATAATTAAATAAATAAAACAAACTTAGTTTATTTTCAAATACACACAGGTTTCGCTACGACCGTAGCTTCTTCAGGGAGAATCTTAACTGCCTAAACATTAAAAAATTATGTGCTTATATACTAGTGTGAAAGGTGAAAGGACGGAGTGCCAATAGTGGGGGTAGGGGGTGGGATGTTCCAGGGAATATTACTTTTAAGAGGGAACATATTTAAAAGTGGACTATAAGATAAATTCACTTGATTATTAATGATTTTATGATTCATATTAATGGCTTTTCTTATCTCTAATGCCTCTAAATTATCTAGTATATTACCTTTTCCATTTTTATGAATAATACTATAATTATAAAAACGAAATAGGTAATACACTACATAATTTAGAGGCATTAGAGATAAGAAAAGCCATTGATATGAGTCGTAAAATCATTAATAATCAAGTAAATTTATCTTATAATCCACTTTTCAATATGTTAAAAAGGGTCAATCAACTCAATGTAAAATACTTTGTGTAAATAAAACAGAACCTTAATTCCGAATGTCTTATTTAAAGAGACTATGCCATCTCCCTTTTCTCCCTTTTCGCTAGTCCCTCCCCCAGATATAAATAAAACGCACTCCAAATTAAATTTCGTACTTTTTATTCCAAAATGTAAAATTATACCACTCCCCCTCCCCCCGACAACCCCCTCTCCGTCAACACGCGTTATAAATTATAAATTAAAGGGAATGCAATTTATTATTTTTTGATGCACAGTTAATTATTTTTTATATGTCCAATGTTAAATAGACAAAAATGTTCCAATAGATAAACATAATTTTTTAATTTTTAATGATGGGTAGTTGTCGAAACTAGTCGTGTAGTTTTAAACTCATTAGTGGTCTTAGACAAGTAATCTATTTATATATAATTATAATGTCATTCCACAAAGTTAACGCCAATTCAATAAATAATATAACAGCATTTTTTAATTTATATTCAGCTGAAAAGGGAGAACATTTTCTCCTTTCGGATACCAAAAAACCAAACGGTGACATTTTCCGGATGTAATGGTGTTTCGACAATAGTTTGTGGATTATTATTGCCCCAAATGCGGTAATTCTGTTTATTGACATAGCCATAGACAAATGTGTTTTATCACTGAACACATTTGGATTGTGAAAATTGGATCTCAAAATTACGCCGTGTACGCGCCAGCCACAGCAACCACATTCCCAAAATCGTATTTAAATATTAATGCCATTAAATTAACTGTTAAATAAAGCCAATTTTATAGATATTGAAAGTATTTTTTTGTATTTTATTTCAATTTAAAGTTCTCCGCTTTTAAGAAAAACACGCCTTTTATGGTAACCCTAACGACACAGGCCCATTAATTCAGATTCCCACTTTCCGCATTCCGGGTTCCGTCCCGCACAGAGGATTGTAGAAATTTTTGACGTAATATAAGATGTTACACAATTCTGCATCATAGTTAAGTAGTTGCGTCGGCTTGTGCAATAATGGCGCGGAATCTCCGCTCATGTAACAAGAAGCCGCACGGCGGAACACGAAAGCTTTATGTCAATTTAATCTTCGCCTGGAGTATCTATCTTTATCCTTCGCGAATAGTTTTGCATAATGTAATGTATGCGACCGAGACCGTAATATACCCGCGCGTTAAATACACATACCGCCGACTGAATCTTCACACGATACACCCCGTATGAAATTGTTTAGGGGTGTTTGCGAACCAATAATTGTATTTTCGTTAAAAACCATCAAACATAAAAATGCCCGTCTGTCGTTGCTACAAAAGTAAGCTGCCAAAAAAGTTGCTATGTTCGCCTCTCCGTAGACGCCAAAAAGATATTATAAACATATACTAGGGCTTAGCGAAGGGGCGAACCAATTTTCCGGGTCATTTTTGACGTACTTTATTAAAATGTACGAAAATTTGAGGATCTTCGAAACAATTAAACTAATATATTTAATGTTGCGTACTTAATCGTGAAATTAATCTTTGATAGTGTGTCCGTGTTTTTCATAGCAGGTACAGGAACATTTGAAAGGAAACGATTGTACTTTTATTTCACCATCAAGTCAATTTCCTTTGAATTATAAAGAATTAATTAATCAATTAATATTTATGATGGGAAGGTACATTTTTAAATAAAAAACTTCTTCTGATGCCATCTCTTGTCGGAGGTCGGCGATCATATTTGCGATTATGAATCTATTCACCGCCGCATAGATCAACTCAGTTGAGTTACGCTGGTACTCCCAGCATCATGTTACGCAACCGTAAGAAGCGGCATCTTCCTACGCTTCTTCTTCCACTTATATTCCCCCTAGATGATGAGTTGGTTAAG
>JADDOH010016854.1:0-18612 GCA_016648135.1 Agrypnia vestita
GTGGTGGGGGCGGGCCCACGCCCCCACCTGGGCTTATACTCGGGAAATATCAAATGCAGAGCTCGGATTTAAGTGTGATACTCGCCGCGATGTTTTAAACCCTGTTAGGCGGGGCGCGCACTGAAAAGGCAACGCACGCTTCAAAAATCACAATCGCTCAAGGTGATTGAATATATGAAAATATAGTCATGCCGTATCCGGTTACCAGACGTTGGGTACATCGTTGCCTAAAGTCGTTAGAGTTGTACAGTATATTTTGGGATTCCGCCAAATAAAATAAATGTTACCTGGCTAAAAAATAAAAAAAGCATTAAAAATGACAGTTATGATTCTCAAAGATGTATTATAATTGTTCAAATGATCTATATTATACGCGAGGTAGCTGGCACCTTAGAAAATTGCTAGCACAAGGAAGGGTGTAGGTATGTAAAAGATCTCGTAAAAGGTCACTAACAAGATAGAACTGGTTAAAGATTCAATGCAAAACTCTTGAAAGTCTACGGACCGGAATTGGTGGCGATGTTGTCCACAGTTCTACGATCACGACGACTCTCATTGACATTAAAACAAATATGAATAACTAGTAATACCGTAAAGTGTATTAAGTGTATTATATTATATCATATTCAAATGTTCACAAAATACTCGAACTTGTACTTTAATGTCACTACAGGACCATCTATTAGGGTCATTCGTGACCTGTTGACAGTCTATATCTTAAAAAATAAAAATAAAATAGTGTGGAGTCAAACAGGCATAAGAATCGTGACTGAGACTGCAGTAACATGGAGGAGGCCAAGATTTACAGCACTTTCTTGCACTGATAATGGTGATGTATTATAAAATTTCGTTTAGGTTTGGTAATTGGGGCATGCTAAGAGGATAATGAAACAGCGAAATCATTGCCGTACACGAGACCAACGGGGCGCAAGAGCTTGGGAAGGCCAGACCTTAGATGGAATGATAATGTCTTCAAAGACACATAAAAATCCGACGCGAATCACCAGGAGACTTTGGAATACGGGTGTATAATAGTATGTACGTATATCAAACATTAAAATGGCGATGGACTGGACACATGTTGAGAGAAAGGCAAGAGATATGAACCAAAATAATAACAGAGTGGTATCCAAGAGACGGCAAAAGAAACAAAGGTGGATAAACGAAAATATGGGAAGACGATCTAAAAAAGGTGGCCGGTCCAGAATGGATCACAGTTGCAAAGTATAGAGAAAAATGGAAATCTTTAGAGGATTTTTTTTTTTTAGCGAAATTTAAAATAAATTAAATTTTAATAAATATTATTATTAAGTTCTACGGGTTAAGTATTTTTATGTGTTACAGCTGTTTCGGCTTGTAAGGCCATTATCAAACAGTGGATATACCACGTACAAACGACTTATTTATACAATTTTAAGTTACCCCTTCGCATTTAGAGTAATTAGATATTTGTGGTGAAGCCCTGCAGTAATGTACGTTTTTTCCCGGGCACTTATCATTAAAGGTACCTCGGTTAACGTTATGCTTAGTTATCAAAATTCCCCGTTTTCTGTAAGTGTTATTTATAAATATTATTTTAATTTATGTCCTTGATTATTGGTTTTTTTAAAATATTTAGAAGTGGAGAGAAGATTATTTTTTGTTGATTATTTAAAAGTTTAATATTTGGATCCTTTTTATACTTATTTATTTATATTTGCTCAAGTAAATTCATCCTAAAACCTTTTGTTTCTATGTGTAAAGGTTTTGGTTCGTTATCACCTTGCGGGACGTGGTTTTCATTTAATAAATTGGCCGCAAATTTTGACTCTAAATTTTTATTTTTATAGCAGCGCATGTGTTCCGCGAATCTAGTTAAAAAAGACCTTCCCGTTTGTCCTATATATGTCCTATATATATATGTTTGTCCTATATAGGACAAACGGGAAGGTCTTTTTTAACTAGATTCGCGGAACACATGCGCTGCTATAAAAATAAAAATTTAGAGTCAAAATTTGCGGCCCATTTATTAAATGAAAACCACGTCCCGCAAGGTGATAACGAACCAAAACCTTTACACATAGAAACAAAAGGTTTTAGGATGAATTTACTTGAGCAACTAGAAATAAATAAATATAAAAAGGATCCAAATATTAAACTTTTAAATAATCAACAAAAAATAATCTTCTCTCCACTTCTAAATATTTTTAAAAAACCAATAATCAAGGACATAAATTAAAATAATATTTATAAATAACACTTACAGAAAACGGGGAATTTTGATAATTAAGCATAACGTTAACCGAGGCACCTTTAATGATAAGTGCCCGGGAAAAAACGTACATTACTACAGGGCTTCACCACAAATATCTAATTACTCTAAATGGGAAGGGGTAACTTAAAATTGTATAAATAAGTCGTTTGTACGTGGTATATCCACTGTTTGATAATGGCCTTACAAGCCGAAACAGCTGTAACACATAAAAATACTTAACCCGTAGAACTTAATAATAATATTTATTAAAATTTAATTTATTTTAAATTTCGCTAAAAATAAATATGGAGTTCTACAAATTAAACACAAAAACCATAAATAAATAAATAAAAAATCTTTAGAGGAGGCCTATATCGAAAGACAAGCTGTTTCTAAAAATAATGACCCGAACGATGAGAATTAAGAATAACTTAAATAATATAATATACATAAAAAAATATATTTTAGTTAATAAGATTAGAATGTTTTATAAGTTTAACAGCAATAAAGGCTAATTTTTTATTTTTTATTTTATTTATAGTACGTACGTCGGAGGAGAATTTGAAGTGTCGACGAAAGACTAATGGCTTCAAAAATAATACTGAAAACGAGATGTCGATTCCTTCGATAATTGACGCCCCTTCCTTCGGTTCAATATCCTGAGAATTACTTTGAACACTGCTGGTGCTAGAGACACTGGATTGTTCACTTATCACCACATGATAGGGTAGAACAATCACACCACAAGAAACGACGATCCACAATCTATATTTAAGGACATGCGCCTAAGAGAACTCAGTCGAGTCGAGAGGTTTTTGGAAAGCAATGAGCAAGAAGGGAAAGGTGTCAATGCTATCAAAAGCGTGAATTTTAAGTACTAACTGTTTGTGTTCAAAGCTACTTCTAATAACTGGTGCTCTCTTACAATGTTTCTTGGACTGACTGCGAAGAATCATGGTGAGATGGAGATCAACTGAAGAAAATTCTTGAGGAGGCCAAGACCAACCAGGGGTTGGAGAGCCTACAGTCATGTCAACCCTGGCGCGATGTGCGACCTGCCTAACGGTGCAGCCTGCGCGCCTAGCTGACAGGAGCTCAGGGGCGGGTAAGTGGAATTACGACTACCGGTAATGAGAATGAGGTTTAATGCATTAAATTTGAAAGCACATTCATTTCTGGTGTTCTGTGAGATAAATTAATCCCCCGAGACAAGGGATGTGAGCCGGAGAAGCCTCGCACACAACGAAACGCTTACTTCTACCGTACATCATTATGCTGGAAAATTTCACGTGTTACATAAATAAAAATCCTGTTGACAAAAATATCCTTAAATAAAAATTTTTGTTTATTTAAAATAAAATTATTGTGGACATCCAATATTTCAAATATCTTTAACACTCTTTGGTGTTTGTCAAATCTGTGCACGTCATATTTTGTTACTTTTTAAATAATATTTAAGAGGATAGAATGGAAGGATTCGCCAGTGCAAAAGTTGCTTATGTATCGTGATGTATAATAGTATACAGTCAATCAGTTAAAGTATAACTGTTGGTATAACTGTTGTTGTTAGAGATGCATTAGAAAGTATACGCATGTGCAAAAGAAACCCGCCTCTAGCATACGGGCTCTTCTCTTTGTTCGATGTATGAAAGTAGGTACGAGGGTTGTATGTTGTATAATAAATACGCGTGTTCAACGACAGGATAGTATATATATATATATATATATATATATATATATACATACATAGATTTTGCGACAGTGTCGCAAGATCTGTGTATCCATATATGTAAAAAATGGGCATAATGTAGAAAAGTAGAAAATGCATGTATGTAAAAAATGGGGGAGATGTTATCTAGTTACCCGCCAGGTCCCAAATAATAAGAATATAAAATTTGAGTCAGATCGGTCAAACGGTATAAATTTATATACAGAACAAGGTATAACGACAGACATAGAGTCATTGAATTTTATAGGTATAGATACCCGATGTTGAAGAGTGTTAGCGATATTTCCGTTGACATGATTAGAGTCGAATAGCGATAGCGGATCCGCTTGTGTGCGTTTCAATTCATTTTATAGATTAGTTAATCGCCATTAAATTAATCAACATTCTTTGTAATACACACACACACACAATATGAGTTATTAAATTACTACTAGTTTCGAGAGGAGCAGTCCCTCTCATCATTAGGTATAAATAATAACTAACTTAAATTAAAAATTCATCAATCTAATCGGGTAGGTCAGGGGGGTGCGCGGTGGGGAAGGGTATTTTTTTCCCAAAAAGCTCTCGGAGTGGTGGAAATGTTACATTATATATTATTTTTTAAGGATTTCAAAAAAAAAATTGAATTCTAGAAACACATTAATAAATAATATCACATTTCAATCCACTTCACCACTCCTAAAGATTTTTGGGAAAAAATACCCTTCCCTACCGCGCGCCCCCCTGACCTACCCGATTAGATTCATAAATGTTTTATTTAAGTTAGTAATCATCTGCACCTGATGATGAGAGGGACTGCTCCTCTCGAAACTAGTAGTAATTTAATAACTCATATTGTGTGTGTATTACAAAAGTAAATAAAACATATTATAAATTATAATGTTTCACAGTATCTGCCAAATCTCTCAATGATACACAAAGTTGGTTCATTTTTTTTACTCCTTTTAATTAACTCGTGGCGTCTGCTTGCCGATTTTTATTGGATCGATTTTTAACCCTTTTCCCGTAATCCAATCGAGCTGACACTTGGCAAGTAGACTCGTGGCGACGATCAAGAAGATCTATCAAATTTTAGTTAAAAAAAATTAATAATTATAGTATAATTTCAGATTTTTAGAAATTTTATTGGTTTTTTCAACTGGAATCATTAGAAAAGTTTGATTACGGCGGCCCGATGTCGGTATGCATAATAGGTACTTCACTACGATGTCGAAAATCTAAATTGACTGACAAATGTTTTTAGAATTGAATCTTCAAAGCGTGAAGTGTCTTATCAAAGCTCAAAACATCTGACATTTTAGAAATATATTAAATTACTGTAAGTTAAGTGTTATGTTATATGTTTTAATTCGTCTTTAATTGTTGTTATATTTTACAAAGAAAGGGAGTATAATAAAAACATGGTTTTTATGGGTTACTTTTTTAGTAATCTATGAATCCTGGTCACCAATCATCGTTATAATCGTTTAAAAATCACGAAAACTCTGCTCAAGACGCGCTATATTTTCGCAGCTCCCACGTGCGAAGAATACACTTCCATTTACTTTCAATACTTTTCACACAATGAAAGCGAATTTTTCTGTTTTCCGTGCGATGCGCTGTTGTCTCTGATATCCAATTGTCTCCAGCCGAAAGTGTGGAAGGCGATTCTGATTCTGCATCCGCGTCTCTCTTCCTGGGCATTGTTCGTCCCGGGCTCTCAGACGGCAGTGATGAATTCGTTAATTGATTAGTGGGAACACGAAGGTGAACACAATGTAATGTGTCTATTCCGTCTGCGGCCCGCAGACAATCCAAACATTGTCTTGTTGGTTCAGCGGAACATACGTGGGAGGTAATTGTATTATGCCGTACCATGTCGAGATTGGTTAACACGAGCCGATGCGTACCCTATAATGGCGTGTTTACTGTACGAACCAGCACGTAACAAAGGCTTTAAACTTAATCAGTAATAAGAAATGTAATGTGTCTACAGTAATGCAGAATCTATATTTTGACTAGCTGCAACTGTCAAAAATGACGGAACATTGGTTCGCGTCTTCGCAAAGCCCTATTTTTAGCTGTGAATTCCAACGAATTGCGGACACAAAGTTACGGGGACTGACAGACATACGGACGGACAGGCGGACAAATTATAATGTTTGATTGCGCTAAATACGCATCGAGAAATGCGTTTATTTCCATTGCCAGCTTCAAGAATTAATCAAATTGCATTTTTGGATGGATTTTTTTTCATCGAGGTGTACAGATTGTTTTAAAATGCATTAAGATTATTGTAACACTAGAACCCACAGACATTTTAACTCTCTTGTACCCAGACTACATATCTCTGATATTTTTAATTCCAGTTTAGCACGTTATAAATACTCCCTAATAAAAGCTCTACACCTTGCCGTCCTGAATTCATAATGCAATCAGAAACAAATTATTTCTTAGATTCCTACTACTATAAGTCCCATACTACAAGTCACATATTCCATTAGACAATCCTAACAATATTTTTATTTCACCTATCACACATATATTACTTACTCAAATTTTTGTATGTATGTACTGAAGTATGTATATAATATAAATTATATTTTATATATGTATATGTTTGTAACCATGTATGTTTTCTTACTTGCATTATGTTAATTATTTATCAAATTTTTCAATTACATTTCGTTGACTATTTTTATTTTATTTTCAAATATTTGTTATAAATAAATAAATAAAATAAATTATTTAAGGTGTAGAAATATTATATATACATTATTTAAAATTCCTGTAAGGCGGGATGCGTGGAAATTTTTATTGTCTCCCGTCAATTTTATTTTTTCTGCTGGCAATAATATTTGTGACGTTTAATTTTTTGGTTAGAATATACGTTTGATTGGAAATATGTATTTCAAACTCGAACGCATTGGCAGCGACGTACATACAATACATATTATGATTGCTTCAAAAACGCGAATGCAGTGCATAGTTTTGCCTTTACCAGTATCAAAAAATAACTAAATCGTATATTAATATAATTTCGCATAAAAAGCAGCAGGCAATAGGCGATAGCTAATCGTAGACACTAATAGCTACGCGGTGGCGACTATCGGCCGTGCAGCGGACCGTATAGTCGCCCGCAGGGCCTAGCAGCAACCAATCTAACTTTTGTTTTGCCTTTACCAGTATAGATTACCGTTAAATCATAAAAACGGATTGTCAATTAAATCAGCATCATCATCTTCATCCCCTTGTCCTAGTAGGGTCGGGAGCCCAGAGATTCGACAAGGTGCTTCCATATTCCCCTGTCTTGCGCTGCTTCCGCAGAAGTCAACCGGTTCAGACCCATTCTGTTTTCATATACATTTTTTGTCGCTTCTCCCAGCTTAATCTGGGGCTGTCATATATATGATATTTTATTTGAAATTAATGTTACTTCGGTTGCAATATGCTTATACATAATGAAAACATGATAATATACTCAATATGTACTCGTACATGGTACATACAGAAATGGGATAAATGCTCATTCATTTTTTACTACGTAATTTCAAGTTGTTATTTGAATACAATATAGGGGTAAATATGATAATACATTAACAGTGATTTTATGGATAAATGGTAGTGTACTCGTAGTTAATGTCTAATCAATGAAATATATTAATTTGTTGACTTGTACAGGATCACCGGCATGCTTAACCTGGAGGATCTGATATATGTAGAAACGATAAATATGATTTATAGAATAAAGAATAAGTTGATGAAAACGAATATCGTCCTTTGCCAGAACAGTGACGTGCATAGACAACACACGAGAACAAGAGACTATATAATAAGTAATATACCGAGGACTAATAGGGAGAGATATGGTTTCTTATACACTGCGATCGACTTCTATAATGGGATCCCCAATTCCATAAAGAAATTGATTAGTATGGAACTTTTCAGTAAACGGCTGAAGGGACTCGTGTTGGAGAGGAGATAACTGTTTGACAAGTCAATGTGATTATATTTAATGTGTATACCCATTTATTTTACTGTATTTCCTGTCCCCTTATACCAGCATACAATTGCTGTTTGGGGACATGATATTTACTCATATACGTACCTTTTAATAAGTGTCATTAAAATAAAATAAAAAACACTTTGTTAAAAAAATTATCTCTGAGGTAGATATCCAAGTTAACAAAAAAAAACTCCATATATACCAAATATTGGAGGGCAGCAAGAGTATTGTGCCAAGATAGAAGAGTGCGACAGTTAATTCTCTCAGTTACTTATGTATATTCCAGAAAATAATAGAAAAAAATAGAATATAATAATAGTAAAGAAAATAATAATAAAACATCTAGTATTAAATTATTTACCCTTAAATTAACTATTCTAGCCTTGATCTACGGCACTTTTGTGGAAAATCTTTGGTCGACGGAGTGAGGAATGAACAAATTAGAAGCGAATGTAATGCTGGCAGTAGTGTGGTAGATAGAATAAAGAATGGAGTGCTGAGGTGGTTTGTTAATGTAGAACGTATGAGCGAGGAAAGGATGGTTAAGAAAATATATGAGGCGAGTGCTGAAGAAAGACCTGGCATGATCAGATACTAGATAGAGGAAGGCCCTGTTAAAATCCTCAACAACCGCAGAGAAGATGTATGTATGAATGTAGCCGAAGCAAAAACTGTGTGCCAAGATAGAAGAATATGCCGTTCTATCCTCTCTGCCTACCCCTGCGGGGTAGTTGGTTAGTTAGCGTAAATCTAATTTTGATAATTTCAAATTGATACAAAAAAATTGCTCCTTTTATTTTAAATTATTTAAGGTTTTGACTAACCTAAATATTATATTCCAAGAACTATTTAATAAAGTATGCATATGTTAATTTTTTGAGAATCAGAATGAGAATTGCCTATGTGCCCATCTCTGCAAGAACTGTTGTATCAATAGACAATACATCACTGTCCAATTGCGAAATGTGTGGCTGCCAATCCACATGTCAGGAATGTGCTACCGCCTGCCGCCGTGTTGAGACAATGTCCAGAGCCCGACTAAATCACTGCTATCTCGTGGCCACATCGCTGGCCCTGGGCTACAGCCGTACTGTGCCATGTCGGCAGCACGACCTGATCAGCATTCTTCATTTCAAGAATCATCTCGGGAAAATGACGCTCATGTTTCATATGAGAGAAAGCCAAAATTGGAACGAATGTGATTGAGTATAACGCCGGCCGCACACTGGATGCGTTTTCGTACGAAATTGAGTAATACGTATGAGTACGAATACGCAAGTACATTCCTGACCTTCCAAGTAGTATTGAACATCGCACACTGTACACAATTTAGTAGTGCACGCACACATAGATGCGACGTCCGACACGATCCGGATTTATTTGGAAATTTTTGCGATTTTGTACGATGGATATTGAAAAATTTGTCAATTTGATACATGAGCACAAATGTTTGTGGGACTAAAGTGATTCAACTACGTGACCATCAATCAGCGCAGATCATGGCGGAGAATCTCTAAAGAACTAAAAATACCTGTAAGTTAAATAATTTGGTTTAATGAAAGTGAGATATAATTATGTACAACGAACAAAAAAACTTTTAAATATATCTCCGATATTATGAGCTCTCATTGCACTTCGATTCTCCCCAGCATTTGCGAATTTATTAGATAGATAGTCATGAAATTTTTCATTATTTAAGCCTGCCATAATAGAGTATTCCAGAAGATACAGATTATTCGTTTGGCACAAACGTTATTGGAGAAATGCGAAAAGTAACTGATCGTAACCAACGCAAGACGCAATCAATGTGCGCGCTCAATACGTACGAAAATAATCGTACGAATACGTACGTAATAATTCGTATCCAAAGTGCGACCGGCCCAATACATATTCATATTGCGCGAAAAGAGTGGAATGGCAAGGTGGCTCGTATTTTGCGCAGGGTCCTAAAGAGTAACCTTGCAAAATATAGTAATGGATAGCAATCAATATGATACACATTTATAGCTTATGTTTTCTTACGCCGATGGTTACGGACAACATCTTTGTGACTCAGTTCTATATATTATATTAAAGAACACATCTTTATTGTGAAGTTGAAATTTACAAGAACAAAGTTTTGCGAGGTGATGAAGATCGGTCAATTATTGTAGGATTATATAACGAATAGGTATTTTCTATACATAGGTATTCATTTTTGTTAAAATGTATCCATCTATCGGGCTAATATATCATACATTTTCATTGTATGTTATTATAATCGCGTGATTGAACGTGTGCGATTTTATTTAAAAATTATACAAAAAACAATTTTACAAGAATTGTTTTTATATCTCACATCTTTAATTATAAATTTCCGTGTAGCTTTCTGGATTATTACCACAATTTGAAAGGAGGCAAACGGGCCATAAACACGTGGTACAACAACCCGGAAATTGTGCGCAGAAACCGGGAGCGATTCTTTTTCAATCATGGACGTCGCGAAGAATCGGAAAATGGCTAAATTATCGGCCGACCATTGACAGGCCCTGCTTTTCAAAGTTTCCCAAACATCATTATTACATTTTGGTATTTCGGTCTGCTTCCTGGGCGGGCGAGGGTTCGGATATCCGGTCCAGCGATTCCGGGCTCGCTGCACGACTTCCGAACACCCGGTACCCACCCGCCCGTGCACTGATTCCACCTAAGTTATTAGGAAATTAATTAATAGCTGGACTTCCGTTCAGTGGCGTATCGAAAAAAATTGGGCCCCAGCGCAAAATGAAAAAAGGTCCCCTTTATACGTCGTGAAAAAGTGCACACTTCTTTTTTGCTCGGGATATTCAATTAAGATTCTATTGCTAACTTTCAAAAAATAAGACAGACAACATATTGTCATACTATACCCAGAACAGTTGTTTATCTCCGGCCTGTCGGCGAGTTATTAGCCTACTCTTGCATTGACTCTAGGGTTGTCACTTTACTCGTAGCGTCTGAGATTGCGACGCATAAGGTAGACACGAAACCCGAAAATTTCTGTAATTAGTGTACCTAGTTTCTGCACTTAAATTGCAAGAACGCTGATTAACATCAACGTAGACTTTTAAAAACTCACAGTCTTTGTGATAATCAACAGACCTTTTTAGTAAAGCACCACAAACATAAAAAAGACTTTTTTTTTCAGCAAGCGCATTTTTTTTCTAAAGCGGCGGCTGCGAGCGCGAATGGCACCGATAGCACGGCCCTTACTGCCGCCGCCTTGTGCCCCCATATTCTATGTCAATGTGTGCGTCACAGTGCGTGCGTACACGGCGCCGAGCACGCACGCACACATTCTAATGGGTAGCGACCAGTTTGTATGAAGACGTATTACTGTTCTTAGTATACTGTGATATTCATGTTTTATTATTCAGATGTTCATGCAAAAATTTTAGATTACTCAAGTAAGATAAGACATATTCGTCACCATGGTAACTACATCTTTTGTTCCGTACCCATTAACATAAAAATTTCCTAATTCTGACACTTTATAGAATATCTCGCAGGATCTGTATTAATACAAGCATATTGGAAATTCTTTTAGGGTCTTTATTAATACTTACATATTAGAATTGAAAAAAGGCATAAAATCTTTAATAATAGCATTTAAGAAATAATCTTAGACTCTTTAGTAATCCTTACATCATAGAAATTCTCTTATGCGCTTTATTAATACTAATATCTTAGGAAGTTCACCAAGGGTAATTTTTTAGTATTAAAATTTGATGTTAATGTGTACAAATTAATGGATTGGGGGCTAATCCAAAATAACTATCATATATGCAGGATAATAACACCAGTTTATTGGGAGACTGGAAATACGATTGTTGGGCAGGTGAGATATATCATGATATATAATTTCGATATATGAGATATATAATTTCGGTGATCGTGCTTTCGCGGTGGCTGGACCAAAGTTATGGAACAAACTACCTAATAAACTGAGACAAACAGACAGCTTACCACAGTTTAGAAAACAACTTAAGTCGCATTTATTTAGACAATCCTATAAAAACCTATAGAATCTGACCACAACAACGCTAGCTAATGTTTTCCACTCCATTTGTGCACTCCGCGAAAACCCCTAATTCTTTCAGGATCTCCCAACTATTATAGTATTCAATTTTAATTCTATTTAATGCATGCCACCTAGTGAATAAGTAATAGTAAATAAGTGTTTTTCTTTTTTAGCAGTAAGTTGTTTTGTAAGATAATATTCTTTCTGTGTAAAGCGCCCTTGAGGTGAGTATTCGCGAAAACGGCGCTATATAAGTTATTCAAATATTATTATTATTATTTTGATTGATATTAGACTCTTACAAATTTTTTTCAATTTCAAATCCACCTTAGAAGATATTTAAATAAAAATGAGACATTTTTACGTGATGCCGAAATATTCCAACACAGTACCGCGATCAATTTTACTGGGATTCTCTCCCAATCAACCTTTTCAGTGTTAAAATTGAAAGAATGAATATTATTTCAGTTGCCATACATGCCAAGCGCCTTCAAGAAAACATTACGAAAAACCGAATCAAAGAAACAAAGTAAGCAAACGCTGTCAAAACCACACCGCGGCAGATGCTGTGAAGTTTCAAAACAAACGAAGATGAATAAGGAACAATCGTTTCAAAAAAAAATCCGGATGAATGTCGATTCTAATTTAGAAATGTGTTCCTCGTGCCAAGAAGGTATGCAGCGGATGAAAGATGAGATGAAAACGAGCGCGAAATCGGCTCGTGCAAGATTAATTAACGGACCGCGACCGTAAATAAACATAGGCTTTTTTCTCCATCGGCTTCCAAACAATGGGCGGAATCTCCACTAATATTTAGGAACGTCAGACGTCTCCAAGGAGGATGATAGGAGGAATTAAAAATGGGATACGGAATGTCAAACATTTGCGAGATTTGTGCGGGCGTGGGAATATTGTCTATTCCAATAAATTAATACTCCAGAAAAAGCAGTCGTTTCAGAAGAATTCTGAATTATCATTTGTTATACAGAATCGGGTCTATTCATTGACGTATTATAATATGGACACGTTGTTCCCATACTAGCCGGCTTTCATATGTAGCAAATATTGCATTGAAAGAGTTATTAATTTGAAATCACGGTGACTAAAATAACATACTCATTCTTACAATAGTGTACGATACTCTATTCCTTCCCTTCCCGGGACTTTTTTCGGCATAGCATCGCGCCCGATCACAAAGAAGGTCCGTTCGATAACGAATGCCAGTAAGGCAATTTACCTTACTTTTGAGTTGCCAAGATTTCACGCTTTTAACGTATCTACAGTTTATTATATCATTGGGCCTAATCGCATTTGTTGCATTATCCCACTACTACATAAACTGTAAACTAACTGTTACTATAAATTGTAAATTTTGTCGAAATTGACGTAATGAATACTATATTAAATATTACTTTAAAATTTTAACAGAAATCAATTAATTTCACATACGTCATACAAAATGTCAATATATTGGATTAAAGCCAATATTTCCGCAATGATAATAATAATATTTATATTTATCCGGTGTTTTAATATTTTTCATATGAACTTTACGCACACATAAATAAGTACCTACGCTCCGTCTAATTTTTCTTAGGATTTTTTAGTGGTGTTGTAATCCTGACAGTAGGGTAGAGATGTTTTTTGGAGGCTTACCTACTGCGTAAAAATTATCACAATACTTACTAAAAAGTGCATAATTTTTAAATGAGATTCATCTGGTCATGATTGAAGACTGGGCTTTGAAATTTTCTAGAAGTTGCTTAAGGGGCTTTCTACAATAGGTAGCATTAGTACCGAAGCCTATCTAAGGTTTATTTAAGAACTCTTGTTTATTTTTTTTAATTATCAACAATTTTTAAACAGACATCTAGAACATGTCAAAATTACACTCAAATCAATCTATTCAGAACAAAAACAGGACAATCACGACTCATTTGCAACGAATTACACAATGACTTAGCAAAATAGACAAAACAACAGTAAAAACAGTGAAAAATAAACTATAAGACGTTACCAGAAAAACGCTAATAATGGAAATATTATTATCGTAACATCGCTTGTTTTCACAACAAATATAAAATTCATAAAATAAAAAATATAAAAATCAACTAAATTTAACCAGGGCAATTCTTAGAAAGTTTCCTTTCAACATTAGTTCCACCCATAACAATCCATATTATGTAGTTCGTTATTAAACTCGCAATACGTACTGTGACAGTCGAAAATAATCATTCATGTTAAAAAACTAACCCATAAAAACCAAGTTTTTATTATACTCTCTTTCTCATTGAAACAGGTTTCGCGCCTTCTAAACGCGTCGGGCTTCTTCCTCATTTGTATAGAATCCAATTTGAAAAAACCATAAAAATTTCGACATATCCAAAATTATACTATAATTATTTAAAAAATTTAAACAAAAATTTGTTAGATCATTTTTATCGTCACCACGAGTCTGCCTGCAAAGTTTCAGCTCGATTGGATCACGGAAAAATGGATAAAAATCGATCCAAAGTATTTTCGGCAGACAAGCTGACAAGCCGACAAGCAGACGCTACGAGATAATAAAAGAAAGGAGGTAAAAATAGAGGACGTGGTTCTAAAATATCAAATGCACATTTAAAAATGCGAACTTCAACAATGTAAATGTAGATATTTAAGATTACTGTGAGTTTACCCTGGCATTGGAGAGCTCGCTCCAAAACGTAAAATAACACCCGAGAGCTTAAACGCAAGGATATTATTTTAAACGTTCAAACCACGTTTAAACAAACATTGCACTAGCACTAGAAGAACAGCTGATGTCTGAAAATATCAAATGTATCTATAATATGGTCAAACGTTTCAGTCCAGTTCTTCTGACATCTGTCGAACGGTCCAATGAACACGCGGCATTCTGCTCCAGGTAGGTCTGTGTAGGGCAGTTATGGGGTCAGTGACAATAATGGTAACACGAGTAAAGCTTACTTGTTGTAGGACAGTGGTATAAAGAATTTAGAACACCCTTCTCTGGCACCAATAATCAGGTGTATCGGGGTTATTTAATAATAATACACCACTAGAAAACTCTTATATTGAAGCTAATCTGCAATGCATGGAAGCTAGAATGTCAAATGTATCCATGGAGAGCGAACTTCTGATGAATGTTAGAAAACCGAAAGTGAAGATGTTCTAGAGAGACGGAAGATTGACTAAGGACCGGTTGCATCAACTTGGTTTATTATTTTTCATTTTCCACTAAACAAATAACTAGTGATGCAACGAATACTACTTTCACGAATACGAATACGAATATCGAACCCACTATTCGACGAATACGAATAATTCAACAAAGTAATAAAAATACAATACCGTTCTTTTTTTATTAAGAGATTTAATAATTAAAATTTACCACCGGCAAATGATTGTTCAAAAAGCACAATATTTGTAACTTCTCTGGCTTTAGGCGATCCTTTATCCGTTTGTATGTACATTCCCAGCGGTCGAAAAAATATATAACTTTTTTAACGCTTACGAGAGGTCATGTTATTAGATTTAATTTGAAATTATTTTATAAGAGTTAATACTTTTACACACAACGGAAATAAAATCACAAAACAAAAACTACACGAAATGAGCACCTAACCTTATTAATAGCCAAATGAAACTAGATGAAAGAACTCACGTTATGCTGTGAAACAAGTAACAATTGACAACTTGAAAACTCAACAAATCCATTCACTCAGTGTTAGGGGAATCCCCGATAATAGACTGTGTAGGTATTCGGATACACGGTGCATAGCCAAACTGTAACTTGCGTTACGTTCAGTTATAAATAGTTTGTTTTTAATACTCGTAATGATATTCGGTGAATAAGAATACTCGAATTCGTATTCGTTGCATCACTACAAATAACCCGTTTTCGTGAAAATCTATGCTTTAAACGAACTATTATTATAAACCAAGTTGACACAGCCAGCCCTAAGTGTAATGGAATTGTAAGTAAAAAATGCTTAGAATAAGTGTTTGTTTTTGAGAAGTTTGTTTTCTTCAAGAGATGGCAAGGATGAGAACGATATCGAAATGAGAGTGATTGCTGGATACAAAGTAAGTGGTGCTCTGAATGCAATAATGGCCAATAAGAATATGTCGTATTGAAGTTCTGGTGCCGATCCTGGTATGGAGATGAAACCTTGAAGGCAAAAATCATGCTGGTGCATTAGCAATAAAGTCGTTTAGAATCTTTGTAAGATAGAGTGGAGAATGAACGACTCAGAAGTGAATATAATGCTGGCTGTGGCGTTATAGATAGAGTAAAGAAAGGATCGCTGAGATAGTTTGGCTATGTTTACATTCTAACAGCCGGAATCGAGATCGAATTTCTCATAAATGGGGATTAAGGGTGGTGCGATCGATTTTTTTCTAATGTGCGTGTATTTTCTACACCAGTAAAACCAGATCTAGACGTAGGTTTGTTTAAAAAAAATTGCAATTATTTATATTTTTCAAAATCAAAGCAGGTAATCCGAATCCGAACAGGAGTAGGTAATCACCGCAAAATCCACCTTTTCAAAAGCAGTCTAGGACAGTGGCTGATTCTTATATACATATTTTTTTAAATTTCTGTACAAGTTCTTGCAATATATATTCAAAACTACTTAAGGCTGGACATTTACTGCAAATGCATATTTCGGCGTTTTTTTTACGAAAATGTGGGTTTTTATTAAAAAAACTAACTTTTATTAAGGGAGTAAAGCCTCAAAATACGGGAAAAAATAAAATATACTTTTTAAAATCATCTCTTTATATAAATAAAAAGCGTTTTAAAATCAACAAAAAACGTAAAATTTTATTTCAAATTTAAAACATTATAACATTATTAATATTGAATATTTCTTGATTTCCTCAGTAAAAATTCTAGATAATGAAATATACTTTATACGTATAAAAAAACATATTATGCGTACATATAAATATTCATAAAAAATTAGCGCCGCCTAGGACACTAAAAACGATTTTTCGGCCGCGGCCTATCGATTAATGCTTATATTTTCTTAATTAAAATTTAAAGGCAAGAACATGTTAATTTCAGATTGATGGCATGAACATATTATTATTGAAGATAACATATTCTCCCCATTAGTAACTGATTTCATTTTTATGAAGAAGTGTAGTTAACATGTCCATTTCTATGATTTGAACATGTTCTAATTATTTTTAAGTTCTGAACTTATTTCCAATGGAAAGAGCGTACAATATTTAGTTTAGACGGCTTATTAACTCATTTTTGACAAAAATGTTAGATAACAACTTTTTGCCATGGGGTCTTCAATTAATCGTTTCGATATATTTTTTTGACCTGACCCGCCATTACCCCTTAACTAAACGACACCACCAAAGTACGCCAATGCGATGCCAAGGTATACAATGATATTAAAACCAACCTGATAAACTTGCAGGGATGCCTTACACCGTCGTATTATATTTAGTTTAGCGATAATATTTCACGAACTGTTTAACATAATGCTGGTACCGTGGATATCCTCAACTGGCAGCCCTGCCTACCTACCTGTGTGTTGGTTGGCTGTGAACTTACCTGACTTGGCTTAGGATGCCGCGCTGGCATAATATTTTTGCCCTCGCGTGCAATTATCATTATATATCTGCAAAAAGTGATATACTGTCACTTGCATATTTTGCGGTCACGCTCATGTTTCTATACAACATCATGCAGATACCGAAGGCTATTAGGCAAAGAATGAAAACATAAAGAATAAATTCTTATTATGAGTTAATTAAAAGCATATAGGGCGACCTATCTATATTATAAATGCTCCGAAAACGATGCATGTATTGCCAATTTAAAAATAACTAAATAAGCGACAGCCAATCGCAGATAATCAATGACCACTTATCGGCCACAGCAGCCAGGACAAGCTTTTTTTACTTCCTTTCTTTTAACTCGTGGCGTCTGCTTGCTTGTTTGCTTGGCGAAAAAACTTTGGATCGATTTTTAACCCTTTTCCCGTAATCCAATCGAGATGAAACTTTGCAAGTAGACTCGTAGCGACGATCAAAAAGATCTATCAAATTTTCGTTAAAAAAAATTAATAATTATAGTATAATTTTGGCTTTTCAGAAATTTTAATTGTTTTTTCAAATTGGAATCATTACAAAAGTTTGATTACTACCAACGGCGCCGGCGGCCCGATAATGTCACGGAATATTTAAAATTTGAATTACTCCGTCGGTAGGTATAATAGGTACATCACTACGAATTTCGAAAATTTGTGACAATTGGTTCACAGATGACAAACTTCGTTTTTTTTGGGAAGAAATCAAATAATAAAGAGATATTTTTAGAGATTTCTGACATAGATATTTGTCTAGACATGTTTCATTTTCAGTCAATCAATTATTTAATTACATGATGGTAAACTTAATTTACAAAGAAAGGGAGTAAAATAAAAACTTGGTTTTTATTGGTTAGTTTTTAACAATTTAGTTAACATCATTTAAAGGCAATAAGATGTATATTGTAGAGATATTAAGTACAGCTTTAAAAGAATATTGAGGTAATGTAGGGGATGGTTGAATTTAATTTGCAGAAATTGAAAATAGTTTTTTTTCTTTTTTTTTAACTTGTATCG
>JADDOH010016858.1:0-13304 GCA_016648135.1 Agrypnia vestita
GCCAGAAATGGACCTAGGCGCATGGAAACAGTGAAAATGACGGTTAAATTTCATCTCGAGATAAATATTTATAATATAAATTTATTTATATTATAAAAATCTTATATTAATAGTATTAGATCTATTATATATCTATAAAATATTTATTTATAATATAAATTTATTTATATTAAATATATATTTATTAACATTAAATCCTTAGTTTATATAAACATTTACTATCTTTATAAATTAATAAATTTTAACAACCCTAAGATTATCTATATAAACTTTTTCTAAAAAATAAGAAATATAAAAATCTTATATTAATAGTATTAAATCTATTATATATCCATAAAATATTTATTTATAATATAAAAATCTTAAATTAATAGTATTAAATCTATTATATATCTACAAAATATTTATTTATAATATAAATTTATTTATAATAAATATATATTTATTAACATTAAATCCTTAGTTTATATATACATAAACTATCTTTATAAATTAATAAAATTTAACAACCCTATGATTATCTATATAAACTTTTTCTAAAAAATAAGAAATATAAAAATCTTAAATTAATAGTATTAAATCTATTATATATCTATAAAATATTTATTTATAATATAAATTTATTTATAATATAAAAATTTTAAATTAATAGTATTAAATCTATTATATATCTAAAAAATATTTATTTATAATATAAATTTATTTATAATATAAAAATCTTAAATTAATAGTATTCAATTTATTATATATCTATAAAATATTAATTTATAATATAAATTTATTTATAATAAATTTATATTTATAAACATTAAATCCTTAGTTTATATATACATTAACTATCTTTATAAATTAATAAATTTTAACAACCCTATGATTATCTATATAAACTTTTTCTAAAAAATAAGAAATATAAAAATCTTAAATTAATAGAATTAAATCTATTATATATCCATAAAATATTTATTTATAATATTAAATTTATTTATAATAAATATACATTTATTAACATTAAATCCTTTGTTTATATATACATTAACTATCTTTATAAATTAATAAATTTTAACAACCCTATGATTATCTATATAAACTTTTTCTAAAAAATAAGAAATATATAAAAATCTTATATTAATAGTATTAAATCTATTATATATCTATAAAATATTTATTTATAATATTAAACTTATTTATAATAAATATACATTTATTAACATTAAATCCTTAGTTTATATATACATTAACTATCTTTATAAATTAATAAATTTTAACAACCCTTTGATTATCTATATAAACTTTTTCTAAAAAATAAGAAATATAAAAATCTTATATTAATAGTATTAAATCTATTATATATCTATAAAAAAAAACCGTTTATGGTATTAAAATTTTAAGTTAATTCTAGCTTTCATATTTATTATTTATTTAATTAAATTGAATAAAAATTTTTGTATTAATTTATTTTCTATTTAAAATAAAATTGTTTGTAATTATTATAATATTTAGTATTAAAAATTAAAGAAATTTAGATTTAGTTATATAAGAATTATTGATAAAATTTGTGCCAGCAATCGCGGTTATACTAATAATAAAATAAATATATTTTATTATAATTAATATATTTAAATAAAATAAGATTTTAATTTTTAAGGTAAAATATTTAAATTAAATTAAATTTTAATTATAAATTTTTATGAAATTAATAAATATAAAATTAAACTAGGATTAGATACCCTATTATAAAATTAAACAAAAAAAATAAGTAGTAATAGTTGTATTCTTTAAACTTAAAGAATTTGGCAGTATTTTAATCTATTTAGAGGAACCTGTATATAAATTGATAATCCACAATTTATTTTACTTAATTTTATTTAATTTATATATCGTTGTTATAAAAATATTTTAAAGAAATAGAATTTTTAAATTTTTTAAATAAATTTATATCAAATCAAGATGTAGTTTATAATTAAGAATTTTATGGGTTATAATAAATTAATTTTTGGAAAATTTAATGAATAATAATTTAGAAAGTAGATTTAAAAGTAATTTTAATTAATTTATTTAAATGATGAAAGTTCTAAAATATGTACATATTGCCCGTCACTTTCATTTTAAATTGAAATAAGTCGTAACATAGTAGAAATACTGGAAAGTGTTTCTAGAAAGATCAAATTAAATCTTTATAGTAAAGTAATTCATTTACATTGAAAATTTAATGTGCAAATCATTTTAATTTGAAAATTTATCTTAAAATTTTAAATTTGACAATTATATTTAATTAAAATAATAATAGTAATAATATTTTTAGTATAATAAAAGAAAAAAAAAAATTTTCTAGAAAAATAGTATAGTAATAGAAAGATGAAATAATTTGAAAAAAAAGTTTTTAAAAAGTAAATATAAATTATTGTATCTTGTGTATCAGAGAATATTAATTTGAAATTTTGTATAAAAATTTTTTCGAAATCTAAAGATTTAATTAATTATGTTAGTTATTGTAACAAAAATATTAATAATAATTAATTTGAAATGAAATGTTAATCGTTTTAAATGATATCTAATTTTTTTAGAAATAAATTTAATTTAGTTATTTTAAAAAAAAAATATTTATTGATAACTAAATTTTAATTTTAATAATTATATTTTAGGGGATAAGCTTTAAAATAAATTTTTATATAAAAATATTAAATATTTTTAAAATATAGAAATAAAATTATTTATTATATTTTAGTACGAAAGGATCAGAAATTTTTAATAATTTAAAAAATATTGAATTAAATTAATTTATGTTAAACTATTTTGACAGAAAAATGTATTAAATTTAGAATTTATTTATATGTTTAATTAACATAGATAGTAATTAATAAATATGAGATTTATATAACTGTGATTATTATAATTTTTTTAATTATTATAATATTAGTGAGAGTAGCTTTTTTTACTTTATTAGAGCGGAAGGTTTTAGGGTATATTCAACTTCGAAAAGGTCCTAATAAGGTAGGCTTTATAGGAATTGTTCAGCCTTTTAATGATGCAATTAAGTTATTTAGAAAAGAATTTATTTTTCCTCATTTATCTAATTATTTTATATTTTTTTTAAGCCTGTATTTAGATTATTTTTAAGTTTATTAATTTGAGTTTTAATTCCCTATAGAATAATTTTATTCAATTTTAATTTGGGATTTTTATTTATATTAAGAATATTAAGAGTGGGAGTTTACTTTATAATTATTTCTGGTTGATCGTCTAATTCTAATTATGCAAAATTAGGTAGTTTACGGGGGATATCCCAAACTATTTCTTATGAAGTAAGATTAGCTTTAATTTTATTATCTTTAATAAATTTAATTTTAGGGTTTAACTTTTTAGATTTAGTCGTTTATCAACAAAATATTTGATTTTTATTATTATTATTTCCTTTAGTTTTATGTTTATTTTCATCTATATTGGCTGAGTTAAATCGAGCTCCGTTTGATTTTATTGAGGGTGAGAGAGAACTAGTTTCTGGATTTAATATTGAGTATAGAAGAGGGGGATTTGCATTAATTTTTTTAGCTGAATATTCAAGAATTTTATTTATAAGAATAATATTTATTTTATTATTTATAGGGGGTCAAGTATTTCAATTAATATTTTCTTTTAAGTTAATAATTTTAGGGTTTATATTTATTTGAGTGCGAGGGACTTTGCCTCGGTATCGTTATGATAAATTATTAAATTTAGCTTGAAAATTTTATTTACCTATTTCTTTAAATTATTTAATTTTTTTTTTGTTTTAATGTGTATATTTGTAATTAATTTAGTAAAATTAATAGAAGATTAATCTTCTTTCTTAAGTTTTCAAAACAAATGCTTATATAAGCTTATTAATTAAATTAAATTATCTCATATTTTATTAATTAAAGGATTAATAATAAAATATATAAAATATAAAATTGTAGTAATTTGACTTAATTTTACATAGGGGTATTCTATTGGGCATCTTCCCAGTCAGGTTAGTATAAGAAAAATTGATACAAAATTTCAGAATAGAATTTTATTAAATAGATAAAATTGGTTTCCTTTAATATTTTTAATAAAAGTAAAAGGTATAATGAATAAAATTATGATTGATATTATTAGGGCAATAACACCTCCTAATTTATTGGGAATGGATCGAAGAATTGCGTAAGCAAATAGAAAATATCATTCTGGTTGAATGTGAATTGGGGTAACTAATGGATTTGCTGGGATAAAGTTATCTGGATCTCCTAGAAGGAAAGGTTTGTAGATAGATAAAATTAAGATAATTATAATTAGAACAAAAAATTCTAGAGTGTCTTTTATAGTAAAATATGGATGGAAAGGAATTTTATCAATATTATTATTAATTCTTAAAGGGTTAGAAGATCCAGTTTGGTGAAGAAATATAAGGTGAATTATTGAAAAAGCTAAGATAATAAAAGGTAAAATAAAGTGATATATAAAAAATCGATTTAATGTAGCGTTATTAACTGCAAACCCCCCTCAAATTCATTGAACTAAATCAGTACCTAAATATGGGATTGCTGATAGAATATTTGTAATTACTGTGGCTCCTCAAAAAGATATTTATCCTCAGGGTAGTACATAACCTATAAAAGCTGTTATTATAGTTAATAAAAGAATAGCAATTCCAACGAATCATGTTGGACTAAATATAAATGATTCATAATATATACCTCGACCTACATGTAAGTAAAGAACAATAAAAAAAATGATGCACCATTGGCATGGATTGAGCGGATAAATCAGCCATAATTTACATTTCGATAAATATGATTAATTCTATCAAATGCTAATTCAATATTGGGTACATAATTTATAGTGAGGAATAAACCAGTTAAAATTTGGATAATTAAACAAATTCCTAAAAGAGATCCCATATTTCATCAAAAAGAAATATTTGATGGAGTAGGGAGGTCAATTAAAGCGTTTGTTATAATTTTTAGAATGGGGTGGGATGATTTTAGGGGCTTGAATTTGTGGTTTTTCATTAAAACTTAATTCGTATGGGTCCGTATGATAAGTTAAAAATTTTAGTTACAATAATTAAAGTTAATAATAAATAATTTATTAGGGAGATAGTTAGATATATTTCATTTTTATTATAAAAATTAGATAAAAATAAATTTTTTTCAGAGTTAATAAATAGATTTAAATTTAAAAATTTATTTATTTCAAGATTTGAGTTTAGGAAAAAAATCTTAAAAATAATAAAGAATAAAATTGTAAGGGATAGTAATAAAATAATTTTATTAGCAGTTAAAAAATTTAATTTATTTGATGTGAGTCTTGATACATAGTTAAAAAGAATTAGTATTCCTCCAATAAAAGTTAGAAATATTAGGTATGACATTCAAAATGAAGTTCTTTATGAACCTAAAATTAAGGCTATAATTGTAGTTTGAATAATTATAATGATTGTAATTAATAAAGGGTGATGAATGTTAAGAAGAATGAAACTTAATAATAATATAATGAATATAAAAATATCAAAAAATAGTTTAATTAAAATAATAATTTTGGAGATTATTGATAAATATAGAATATTTTTTTTTGAAGTTTTTAAAGATATTACTTATTTTTGATTTACAAAATCAAAGTTTTATTGATTAAACTATAAAAACTAATGAAAAGTATACATTTAATAAATTTTATCATAATTAATTATTTAATGGGGAATTTTCTTTATTCTTTAAATCGTAATCGTAATTATTTATTTTGTTAAGTTTAGAATTTATTATATTAAATATATTTTTTATAATTTATTTATATACTGTAAGTTTAGGAAATAGAATATATTTTAAAGTTTTATTTATAGTTTTAACTGTTTGTGAGGGGGTTTTAGGTATTTCTATTTTAATTAATATAATTCGAATTTTTGGCAATGATTATATGCGAATTTTTAGAATTTTATAATGATAAAATTTATTTTTATATTATTATTAATTGTTATATCTTGTTTAATAAAAAAGTCATATTGAATAGTTCAGATAATAATTTTTATTAGAATATTTTTATTTATATTTATATCAATAAATTCTTTATATTTTAGAAATTTAAGTTATATTTTTGGATGCGATATAATTTCTTATGCTTTAATTTTATTAAGAATTTGAATTAGAGGGTAATATTTTTAGCTAGATTAAAAGTAAATTTAAGAAATTTTTATGTAAATATTTTTATGTTGAATGTAGTTGTTTTAATATTTTTATTAGTTTGTACATTTAGAAGAATAAATTTATTTATATTTTATTTATTTTTTGAGAGATCTTTAATTCCTATTTTAATTTTAATATAGGTTGGGGAGCTCAGCCTGAACGTTTAATAGCTGGGATATATTTATTATTCTATACTTTATTTGCTTCCTTACCTATATTAATAGGGATTTTTTATTTAGATCAAAAAATTTTTTCGATAATAATTTATTTAATAAAGAATTTAGATATAAATTTTTTATTGATTTATTTAGTTATATTAGTAGCTTTTTTAGTTAAAATTCCCATATTTTTTGTTCATCTATGATTACCTAAAGCTCATGTTGAAGCTCCTATTTCAGGTTCAATGATTTTAGCTGGAATTATGCTAAAGCTAGGGGGATATGGAATTATGCGAGTAATAGTGTTTTTATCTTCTATTAATATAAAGTATAATAATTTTATTATTATAGTTAGAATATTGGGTGCTTTTTATGTGAGTTTAATATGTTTTTTTCAAATTGATTTAAAGTCTTTAGTAGCCTATTCTTCTGTAGCTCACATAGGAATTATATTAGGGGGCTTACTGACAATAATGAATTGGGGATATAGAGGAGCTTATTTATTAATAATTGGGCATGGATTGTGTTCATCAGGATTATTTTGTTTAGTTAATTTTAATTATGGGCGTTTAATGAGACGAAATTTATTATTTAATAAGGGGATACTTACAATGATACCTGTGTTAACTTTATGATGATTTTTATTTCTTTCATCTAATATGTCAGCTCCTCCCTCATTAAATTTAATCGGTGAAATTAGATTAATAAATAGTTTAGTAAGATGATCATTTATTATAATAATTTTATTAATGCTTGTGTCATTTTTTTCAGCAGGGTATAGTTTATATCTTTTTTCTTTTATACAGCATGGTAATTTTATAAGAAGAATAATAAATTATTTTATAGGGGAGTCACGAGAGTATTTATTACTTTTTCTTCATTGAATTCCATTAAATTTTATAGTGTTAAAGCTTGATTTTTTAATTTTTTTATTATAACTTAAATAGTTTAAGAAAAATTTTAATTTGTGGAGTTAGAGATATGAGTATTCATTTTAAGTTATTTATTTATTAATTTTATATTTTATTAGAGGCTTTTTTTTACTTATTTTTAGTCTGTTGAGAATAATTATGGGGAATTATTTATACTTTAAAGATTTAAGAATTTTTTTTGAGTATGAATTTTTTTCTTTAAATTCATCAGAATTAGTAATAGTTTTATTATTTGATTGGACATCTTTATTCTTTATTAGGGTAGTTTTTATAATTACTAGTATAGTGGTTTTTTACAGACAAAGTTACATGGGAATAGACATTAATAAAAATCGATTTTTAATTTTAGTTTTATTATTTGTTATATCAATGATATTTATAATTATTAGTCCTAATTTAATTAGAATTTTATTAGGGTGAGATGGGCTAGGTCTTGTATCTTATTGTTTAGTAATTTATTATCAAAATGTAAAATCTTACAATGCGGGAATATTAAAAATTTTATCTAATCGGGTAGGAGATGCTGCAATTTTAATAGCTATTGCTTGAATAATTAATTATGGAAGATGAAATTTTATTTTTTATCAATTATATATAAAAAATGACTGATTTATATTAATTATTGGATTTTTAGTAATTTTAGCAGGAATTACTAAAAGAGCTCAGATTCCTTTTTCTTCTTGACTTCCTGCTGCTATAGCGGCCCCTACGCCAGTGTCAGCTTTAGTTCATTCTTCTACATTAGTTACTGCGGGGGTTTATTTATTAATTAGTTTTAGAGTTTTAATGAATGATTCAGTTTTATTTAAAGGTTTATTATTTTAAGGAATGTTGACTATATTTATATCAGGATTAGGCGCAAATTTTGAATTTGATTTAAAAAAAATTATTGCCCTATCTACTTTGAGTCAGTTAGCATTAATAATAACAATTTTAGGGGCTGGAATGAGAAATTTAGCTTTTTTTCATTTATTAACTCATGCTTTCTTTAAAAGTTTATTATTTTTATGTGCAGGTGTATTAATTCATAGATTGAAGGATAATCAAGATATTCGAAATATAGGGAATATTATTAAGTTTATGCCTATAGTTAGAACATATTTTAATATTTCTAATTTAGCATTATGTGGGGCTCCTTTTTTAGCTGGGTTTTATTCTAAGGATTTAATTTTAGAAGTAATGTTATTATCTAATTTAAACTTAGTTAAATTTTTTTTTTTTTTTCAACTGGGCTAACTGTAACTTATTCTTTTCGATTATTATATTGAAGATTTTATTCTAATTTTAAGTTGTATAGATTATTCAATCTTCATGATGAAGATTTAGCTATAAATAAAAGAATACTTTTATTAATAATTATAAGAATTTCAGTGGGAAGAATACTTATATGAATAATTATACCAGAAATGTTAATAGTTTATATTCCAACGTCTTTAAAATTTATAGTTCTTTATGTAATTTTTATGGGGTTATTAGTTAGATATTTTTTTATTTATGTTTATTATTTGAAAAATTGAAAAATTTGATTTCATTTAAGAAGATTTATAGGGTCCATATGGTTTTTACCGATAATTTCTACTTATGGGGTAAATTTCATTGTATTAAGAAGAGGTTTATTTATAAAAAAAGATTAGATTTTGGTTGGCTAGAAAATTTACTTTATAGAAATATTAGAAAAAATTTAGGGTTAATATCAAGAGTAGCTCAAAAATTTCATATAAATTTTATTAAGATTTATTTAATAATTTTTGTAATGTAAATTTTTATTATTTTTGGGCTAGTAATGATTTACTTAAATAACTTATAATAGAGTATAATATTGAAGATATTAAAGAGATTAAATTAATCTTTAAGTAATTTATAAAATAGAAATTTATTTTTACAGTGAAAATGTAATGTTTTATTGGTTAAACTATATAAATAGAGATTCTAATGTTTATACACTAAGATTTAAGTTAGCAGCTTAATTGAGGAATCTCTTTAATTGGAATTTTTATTCAATAATATTATTAACAATAATATAACTCTTTTTGGTTTCAATTAAAAATAAGGGGGAGTTGAACCCAGTCTTTTAAGTCGAAATTAAATGCTTTAAGCTTCTTATTTAAAGATAAGTTTAAAATTAAACTTTTTTTGAATGCAAATCAAATATTTTAAATAAATTATAATCCTAATTAGTTCAGTTTAGTATGTTTTTATTTCATTCATAATAAAGTCCAATAAGTAGAATGAAAATAAATAATGTTCTAATAATAAATCAATGGACTAATTGGCAAATATTAAAAATTGTAATTATAGGCATAATTAATACAATTTCTACATCAAAAATTAAGAAAATAATTGTAATAAGGAAAAAATGGAGAGAAAAGGGTAGTCGGGCGGATGATTTAGGGTCAAGTCCACACTCAAAAGCTGAAAGTTTTTCTAAGTCATTAAAGGTTTTTTATGCTAATATTAGGGCTAAGAAAATTATTAAATTTGTAAGTAAGAAAGAAAAAATAAAAATTAATGAAATTAATATAATTATTTATATTAAAAAATTAAACTTTTTGATTGGAAGTCAAATATACTAACCTAACCTAACCTAACATAAACTAACCGAGAAAAATGTTGAATTTTTTTGTCGCATTGCCAGAAATGGACCTAGGCGCATGAAAACAGTGAAAATGACTGTTCAATTTCATCTCGTTTGGTCAAAATCTTTAAGTATGTGAGAAACACTTAACCCAACCTAACCTAACCTAACATAAACTAACCGAGAAAAATGTTGAATCTTTTTGTCGCATTGCCAGAAATGGACCTAAGCGCATGGAAACAGTGAAAATGACGGTTACATTTCATCTCGTTTGGTCAAAATCTTTAAGTATGTGAGAAACACTTAACCCAACCTAACCTAACCTAACATAAACTAACCGAGAAAAATGTTGAAATTTTTTGTCGCATTGCCAGAAATGGACCTAGGCGCATGGAAACAGTGAAAATGACGGTTAAATTTCATCTTGTTTGGTCAAAATCTTTATGTACGTGAGAAACACTTAACCCAACCTAACATAACATAACCGAAAAAAAATGTTGAATTTTTTTGTCGCATTGCCAGAAATGGACGTAGGCGCGTGGAAACAGTGAAAATGACGGTTAATTTCATCTCGTTTGGTCAAAATCTTTAAGTATGTGAGAAACACTTAACCCAACCTAACCTAACCTATCCGAGAAAAATGTAGAATTTTTTTGTCGCTTTGCCAGAAATGGACCTAGGCGCATGGAAACAGTGAAAATGACGGTTATATTTCATCTCGTTTGGTCAAAATCTTTAAGTATGTGAGAAACACTTAACCCAACCTAACCTAACCTAACATAACCTAACCGAGAAAAATGTTGAAATTTTTTGTCGCATTGCCAGAAATGGACCTAGGCGCATGGAAGCAGTGAAAATGACGGTTAAATTTCATCTCGTTTGGTCAAAATCTTTAAGTATGTGAGAAACACTTAACCCAACCTAACCTTACCTAACCGAGAAAAATGTAGAATTTTTTTGTCGCATTGCCAGAAATGGACCTAGGCGCATGGAAACAGTGAAAATGACGGTTAAATTTCATCTCGTTTGGTCAAAATCTTTAAGTATGTGAGAAACACTTAACCCAACCTAACCTAACCTATCCAAGAAAAATGTAGAATTTTTTTGTCGTATTGCCAGAAATGGACCTAGGCGCATGGAAACAGTGAAAATGACGGTTATATTTCATCTAGTTTGGTCAAAATCTTTAAGTATGTGAGAAACACTTAACTTAACCTAACATAACATAACCTTACCAAGAAAAATGTTGAATTTTTTGTCGTATTGCCAGAAATGGACCTAGGCGCATGGAAACAGTGAAAATGACGGATAAATTTCATCTCGTTTGGTCAAAATCTTTAAGTATGTAAGAAACACTTAATCCAACCTAACCTAACCTAACCTAACCGAGACAAATGTTGAATTTTTTTGTCGCATTGCCAGAAATGGACCTAGGCGCATGGAAACATTGAAAATGACGGTTAAATTTCTTCTCGTTTGGTCAAAATCTTTATGTATGTGAGAAACACTTAACCCAACCTAACATAACCTAACCGAGAAAAATGTTGAATTTTTTTGTCGCATTGCCAGAAATGGACGTAGGCGCATGAAAACAGTTAAAATGACGGTTAAATTTCATCTCGTTTGGTCAAAATCTTTAAGTATGTGAGAAACACTTAACCCAACCTAACCTTACCTAACCGAGAAAAATGTAGAATTTTTTTGTCGCATTGCCAGAAATGGACCTAGGCGCATGGAAACAGTGAAAATGACGGTTATATTTCATCTCGTTTGGTCAAAATCTTTAAGTATGTGAGAAACACTTAACCCAACCTAACCCAACCTATCATAACCTAACAGAGAAAAATGTTGAATTTTTTTGTCGTATTGTCAGAAATGGACCTAGGCGCATGGAAACAGTGAAAATGACGGTTAAATTTCATCTCGTTTGGTCAAAATCTTTAAGTATGTGAGAAACGCTTAACCCAACCTAACCTAACCTAACATAACCTAACCGAGAAAAGTGTTGAATTTTTTTGTCGCATTGCCAGAAATGGACCTAGGCGCTGGAAACAGTGAAAATGACGGTTAAATTTCATCTCGTTTGGTCAAAATCTTTAAGTATGTTAGAAACACTTAACCCAACTTAACCCAACCTAACCTTACCTAACCGCGAAAAATGTAGAATTTTTTTGTCGCATTGCCAGAAATGGACCTAGGCGCATGGAAACAGTGAAAATGACGGTTATATTTCATCTCGTTTGGTCAAAATCTTTAAGTATGTGAGAAACACTTAACCCAACCTAACCTAACCTATCATAACCTAACAGAGAAAAATGTTGAATTTTTTTGTCGTATTGTCAGAAATGGACCTAGGCGCATGGAAACAGTGAAAATGACGGATAAATTTCATCTCGTTTGGTCAAAATCTTTAAGTATGTGAGAAATACTTTACGCAACCTAACCTAACCTAACATAACCTAACCGAGAAAAATCTTTTTTTTTGTCGCATTGCCAGAAATGGACCTAGGCGCATGGAAACATTGAAAATGACGGTTAAATTTCTTCTCGTTTGGTCAAAATCTTTATGTATGTGAGAAACACTTAACCCAACCTAACATAACCTAACCGAGAAAAATGTTGAATTTTTTTGTCGCATTGCCAGAAATGGACGTAGGCGCATGAAAACAGTTAAAATGACGGTTAAATTTCATCTCGTTTGGTCAAAATCTTTAAGTATGTGAGAAACACTTAACCCAACCTAACCTAACCTATCCAAGAAAAATGTAGAATTTTTTTATTCGCTTTGCCAGAAATGGACCTAGGCGCATGGAAACAGTGAAAATGACGATTAAATTTCATCTCGTTTGGTCAAAGTCTTTAAGTATGTGAGAAACACTTAACTTAACCTAACCTAACATAACCTAACCGAGACAAATGTTGAATTTTTTTGTCGCATTGCCAGAAATGGACCTAGGCGCTTGGAAACAGTGAAAATGACGGTTAAATTTCATCTCGTTTGGTCAAAATCTTTAAGTATGTAAGAAACACTTAACCCAACCTAACCTAACCTAACCGAGAAAAATGTTGAATTTTTTTGTCGCATTGCCAGAAATGGACCTAGGCGCATGGAAACAGTGAAAATGACGGTTAAATTTCATCTCGTTTGGTAAAAATCTTTAAGTATGTGAGAAACACTTAACCCAACCTAACCTAACCTAACATATCCTAACCGAGAAAATGTTGAATTTTTTTGTCGCATTGCCAGAACTGGACCTAGGCGCGTGGAAACAGTGAAAATGACGGTTAAATTTCATCTCGTTTGGTCAAAATCTTTAAGTATGTGAGAAACACTTAACCCAACCTAACCTAACCTAACATTACCTAACCGAGAAAAATGTTGAATTTTTTTGTCGCATTGCCAGAAATGGACCTAGGCGCGAGGAAACAGTGAAAATGACGGTTAAATTTCATCTCGTTTGGT
>JADDOH010016859.1:0-11880 GCA_016648135.1 Agrypnia vestita
TATTGAATGAATAAAAACAATGTCATATGAATAACTATCGCGGTTACGGATGGCCGAAGGTTAACCACCCCTGAACACACCGCGAACTGCCCACAATAGTGAATAATGTTCTAGAAAACATTTCAAATATCTAATATTGAATGAATAAAACAATGTCATATGAAAACTATCACGGCTACGGAAGACCGAAGGTTAACTACCCCTGATCTAACCGCAAACGACCCACAATAATGGAATATGTTGTAAAAAAAACATTTCAAATATCTAATATTGAATGAATAAAACAATGTCATATGAATAACCATCGCAATTAAGGAATATATACAATTCGAAACACGTCTTTATAAGAACTTGATAGGAACAAATCGTGTTTTCAACGATTGCCTAATGATACGCAATACAAACATGTAACGAGTTCAAATAAACCACACATTCATGTTTTAATAAAATAAATATAAAATCCAGATGCATTTTTAAAATATATTGTTTGTAGGAAATTCCTCGTACGATTTGAATTTATATCACGCTTACAATCGTGATATCAAAACACATAATTAAATTCTCGTATTAATTGAAACAACACAGCGCCTTCGAATACAGGCCGATAATAAAATAATTAACCGCAATAGAAACCATAAATGTGTTCCCCAGCTTCAGCAGCCGGTCTTCAGACCGGCCGCATCTAAATTAACTATCTCTATACAACATGTACAATTCGAAATACGTTTTATAAGAACTTGATAGGAACAAATTGTGTTTAGAACGGTTGCCCAATGACGCAATAAAAACATGTAACGAGTTCAAATAAACCACACAATCATGTTTTAATAAAACAAATATAAAATCCAGAAACATTTTTAAAATATATTGTTTGTAGGAAATTCCTCGTACGATTTGAATTTATATCACACTGACAATCGTGATATCAAAACCCCATAAATACTCCGATCCCAATTATTTCCAAACAATACAAATCATATAGAAATCCGTGTATTCAATCGCCAGTATAGATAACAAGCATTCTTTAGCATAAGAATACATCCGCCCTGAAGAACCTCTCGCACATTCCGAACCTCGCGACATTGAATATACATAATTATACTGAATTTTAAAACCCACGAACAAACACGAAAACACCCTTCGTCAGTAAAGTATTCCATTTTAAAGCCTTTATATCTTTGGTAATATATGAATATCAAATTTAAATGATTTTTCATATGAACAGCGACAGAATTACATATTTCATAAGCGTTATGCAATAATTCACAGTCGCCACATTACGATTTCTTGTACATTAAATCCGAAGCGCGTATAGTAATAATTATCACTAGGCCCAAAATACGTAACAAACAATCCACAACATGTATCAATAATTGTTACGATCCAGAAAGTTCTAAATTGAATACACGAAAAAGGCAATAGAAATAAATAATATTGAAAATGCTTAGCTGTTCACTTTGAATTATTATCAACCTCTGGCTTTTTCCTCGATCCAGCCAAATTATCTTCCTTACTGCGGACTCTCCTCGACAAAGCCTCCGCCGACCTTCAAGCTGAAAACTCAAGTGCCGCTCTCTAATTTGTAACGCCTAACAATAGTCCCTATCTCGCGCCATCTTTGATTCCAACTCGCGTGTAAAAGTCAAAGTCTAACTCTGAGAAAGCCGCTGATTCGTCGAATTCGTTCCGCGAATCCACGTTCCTGATAGGCTAGATTCGGTGCTCACGGCCCGCGTCTGTGATTGGACAATCTCGTTAAACAAAATAACATAAAGCCTGCTTTACACGCCCGCGTGCAGAAATAATAAAGCTCGTCCGCATCTACCTATCCGGCAAATATTTAATTATAGAGTATTTAACGGTTTGTGAAGCTTCTCTTTATTATAAACTTTAGCAGATAGATATTTTCGTATAATTTTTCAGCAATGTCTATTTGAATAGGCCAATATCGTTACAATACCAGAAAAGCATCGAGATTAGCCGCAAACTGGGAGAACAATAGGGGGCGGAACGGAGGCAACATTGGGTTCAGTAACCAATAGCGTCAATCGGGACCTAGGAGGGATCAAGAGAGACGAATGGACGATGGAGGCGGACATCAAAGGAGCCAATCGGCGGAGGACCAACTGGAGGCTTCCCCTCGACTCCCCGCGACCACACCCTGGGTCGCCGGGGAGAGAATATAAGGCGAAGCCGGCCGCCAAGAAAGCAGTTGAGTTGAGAGGAGTGATGAGTTGAAGTTAGAAGCAGGAGGTGGAGAAACCAGGAACTCTAGCCTGACCCGTAAAATCGGTCCGGCCGAATACCCTGGTAACTCTCGAAGAAAGTAAGTCCGAACGGTAGCGACCACCGAATCGGCATCGCGACGCCAGAAACGACGTATCAGAAACCGCGACGCACAGTGTACCGCCGCGACGCCCAGTGACAAAAGAAGCGACGCCCCTCTGCCGACGACCGCCACGACGCCGACGTCAGAAGCCGCCGACGTAGCCTGCACAGTCAGAGGACGACGCCGACGCCAGAAGCCGCCGCCCACCACGAAGCAGCACGAAGAAGACACCTGCCGAACTCTCCGAAACAGGTTACCCCGATCTAAAGACTTTTTCTCCGTCCACCTGGTTCTACCGAAGTGTTAATTTAATCTCGTCACCATTCATGTTAGCAGTAAGATCAGATTTTTTATATGTTTTGTCTTTTTTCTTTCTTTGTTTATAATTTTGTCCTCTCCCTCTAAATTAGGGTTCATGTAATTTTTAAATTAGTAACCACTTTGCTGCGTCGTATGTAAGTTAAGATTAATGTTTCATGTAAATTAATTTGCTACAGTGCCCAATATAGAGACTTGTAAAATTGTTTCGATTTTATTATTTTTTATATCCCTTCACCCGCCTCGAGATATCAGTGTCCTAGTCAGTCACCTGACGTTTTGATTGTACCTAGGGGAGGGCGTAACCGCCGGCATACGTAGATCTGAGATCTCCCGGCCGGTTTACCACACCGTGATTTTATATCACCTCTGACACCTCAGACCTTACCCCTCCTACCCCGGTATATCAACGTCACATTTTTAGAAGTCCTACCTATCGATTAATTAATACGATAATTTGTCTATAACCCGCCCGTGTCTATGGTCCACGCCATTTGACAAGCGCCATTTGCCTGTCGGGCCTCGTGTAGTCCGGAACGTATTAGTACCATGAGCCGCGCTGCCCAAGATGTTCCTGCCGTGAAGCCCGAGCCAGGGTCTGCAGCCGGGAGCGACGATGAAGGAGCGCCCTACACGGACATGGATGTGTGGCTCCCCGACATCAAGCAGGAGTGCTCCAGGAAGGCCGACCAGCGCGCCGGTGAGGAGTTGCTTCATTATTGAGCCATTCTCAGGGACGAGGAATGCGCGCACCTGATGTGACCATTAAAGGTGTACTTTTAGACGGCTTGCTTTATGATATGATGGCACTTTAAAGTTTAGAAATTTTCACCACGCATTTTGACATTTAATTTACTTTATCTAAGCGTAACACGTAAACTATAGACAAGAAAAGGATGTGATATGGCGAATTCACAGATCCTTACAAAGGCGGTGAAGTCATTTAGTCATCAACGAAAATTTCTAAAAACTCGTCATCCTCATCCGTTTACCCGAGAGTCATTGATTGGGACAAATAAACCGTATTTATTCAATTGTTTATTTTCTAAACCAACTAAACAACCATCAAAGAAAAAGTGTCGTAATTTACTCACTCATTCAGAGCGAGCTAAACCTTTTCGTCTTCACCGATTAATTTGGATCATTTTATTAAGTCTGGATCCTCGGACTATGGAAAATCAATCCTTATGCAATGATCGAAGATGTTTATGTTCTATGGTTTGCTTAAACTGACGTTAACCATAGATTAAACGTCACCCAATGTTAACCATAGATTAAACGTTACCTGATGTTAACCATAGTAAAGCGTCACTTGATGTTAATCATGTCAAGACGTTAAAATGTATGGTGAAATTTGGAAATTTTAAAATAAACGCTTCTTTAATAGGTGCCTAATGCTATCTGATAATATTTATTTTAGCGCCTTCAACTTACCACGAACCAAACCCTAAAAAGATCCTGCTTCAAACAATGCACTAAAATTAGGCAAAAGTCTAAATTCTAAGGACGGCGCCACACTGTGCGAAACTTCCGTTGCGTTAAATCGGCAAAGCAAATGGATCAATCGCACAGAGTGTGATAAGGGCATGTTCTATGGAATGAAATGTAGCGGCGTTCCGCGACGGAAGAGACGTGCGCTTAAGCACAAGGAAGAAAAACCATTTTCATGTTCATATTCCAATTATTCGTGCAATCATAAATCGAGTTTACAAGTGCGTAAGTAAGATTTCTCCAAGTTAATCCCGCACATGTTCTATGAAAGTGGCTTCCTCAAACCTAATACCGACCATAGGATTACCAAGTGAATTGTTGAACGTTTCGAAAATTTAAAGTTGCACATTTATAGATAACTTGGCATTTAGCTTAAAATTTTCTGCAAATAAGTATACTTCAGAATAGGCAAAGCATTTAGTGCCCTTATAAGAGAACAGTGCACGAAGTAAGAAGCAGTCTGCCTGGTACAGGTTATTATACGATGACCTGCTTTGTGCGAGTACAGCCCGAGGAGACATGGAGCCGAGCCCGGGAGACGGCTAACTCTCCAGCTCTGTTGAACCTAATTATTGTTTTTGCTTCCAGAAGTAGGTTCCAGCAATGCGGTGTGGGGAAGTGCGCAGGGAGGTGATGTGCAGATAGGTAATGAGTCTGCAGCCGAGAGCGGCGGTGAAGGAGCGCCCTACACTGATGTGGACATATCGTATCCTGACATAAAGCAGGAGTGCTCGGAGTACTCCAGGAGGGCCGACCAGTGCAATGGTGAGCAGTTGATTCCCATGGATTATTATTCCAAAGAGTAGATTCCGCCCTCCGTGTGGCCGTAACGGGATGATGTATGGGTGTTCTGGTGGGTTGATCGAACTCCAGATTAAATGCCTACACCAGATTTCACTGTTTAGTTCACTCATGATAGATGAATCCACAATGTTACTTACTTGAACTAGGGCGCTCTCAGCTTACGAGGGACATCCATAGGGGAAAAGAATTAGGAATTCTTACTGTGAATTGATGTAGTATATTCCTTTAAATCCAAAGTTAAGTAAAAGTTAGTAAGTGTTTGAAATATTGAAATATATATTGAAAGAGTACCAAGATCCCGCCAAAGAAAGTGTTAAAATGTGTAACCATTCATCGAATTAGGTGGGTTTTTGTGACTTTATTTTCTAGTTGCAGAGCGTGCCAGCACTTCCCGTGCGACCTTACACTGCGCATTCCCACCTCTAGATCCTGCAGAGTTACTTGTTTTAGTATTATGCGGCGGGTGGAATATGGTGGATACCCAGTACGGTGTGTGATGCCGACGAATGAATATATATTTTTTTTTTTATTCGTGTAAGAACACATACCCTACAGTTTATTGTAGTAAGTTTTTAAACACACGTTAGTAAATTGTAAACCAAAAGATTATTAGCGATACACTCCCGTTATATTACAGAACGAGGGCCGTATGATATGAACCCGCGGCAGCGAAAAAACATTTTATTTCTTTTTTTCTCCACTTAGTCTCGTTTCAGCTCGATACATTTAGTCCAGCGATATTAACTAAATTCTTAAGCAATCCAAAAAATATAGCAAAAAGGCCGCTTTTGACGTGAACCGCTTTCCGTCAAGAAATTTTTCGTGTTTGAAAATAAAAATAAATCGCATGGAGTTTAGGATGGGTGTGGCTTCAGTTCGTAGAGTAATCAGAGCAGTTTTGGTGTGGCAGTTGCGGACAAGCAAGCTGGTGCCATATGGAGAAAGAGCAATTTTTCTTCGACATTATCTCGACCGACTCAGCATCGCCAGCATCAATTCTGAATCAAGTTAGTAAACATAGTAATGCCCCGTGATTGCGCTTCCCTTTTCCGAATAGTCGATGAAGATGATACCCTGCGAACCCCGAAAATTAACGAAATTGATCTTTCCAGCCGATGGAACCTTTTATGGATCAGGTTCAAGCTCAAGCTCACTGTTTTGACAGTTCATTAATTTCTGGCATACAGCAATGGATACATGTTTCATCAGAAGTCACAAAACGCTGCAGAAACTCTTTAGGATTACGTTTTAACATATCCAAACGTAGTTTTTCGTGCGATTTCTTATTTGTTCCAGTGAAAGCAAAGGAGGCACCCATTTTGCCGAAGCTTCCTCATGTCCAATTTTAAGTGTAGGATTTGTTGTTTGCCTTCCTGATTTTATTATATTTCCATATAACAAATAAACACAAAGTTGCCAAACAAACGTAAAGCTCCTCTATAAATCTGTCTAACGTTTTAAACTCAATCGTCGTTCGAAAGATGGCAGTAAAAATGTAACAAATATTTTGAATCAATTGCGCCATCAGCCGTTAAACACGGATACTTATCCGGATTCTAGATGACAATATTATTTTAACGTCATCTGCATACCATAAAGCACTGTATTAAAATATATAAAACATTTTTGTTATACCAAAAATATTTACATTGCAGATCTCTTGAGAATACAATATTCTCTTTCGGAAAATACTGCTGTGTTTTCGCCTGCCCCTGGAGACCAGCCAGACTTGGAGACAGTATCCAACCCTAAAAAATCCTCAAGCAGGTGCACACTTACCCCAGCTCCTAAGGTATTTTCTTGTTCTCATTGCCCGTTCACAAGCAAGCAGAAAGCTTCCTTAAGGAATCACGAGCTCTTACACACTGGGAAGAAATTATTTTCATGTTTGCAGTGCGATTATTCATGCAATCAGAAGTCACTCTTAAAAAGACATGCCCTTACGCACACTGGAGAAAAATTGTTTTCATGTTCGCAGTGCGATTATTCTTGCAATCGAAAGTCGTACTTAAAAACACATGCTCTTACGCACACTAGAGAAAAATTGTTTTCATGTTCGCGGTGCGATTATTCTTGCAATCATAAGTCGAACTTTAAAACACATGCTCTTAAGCACACTGGAGTAAAATTGTTTTCATGTTCGCAGTGCGATTTTTCGTGCAATTGGAAGTCGAACTTAAAAACACATGCTCTTACGCACACTGGAGAAAAGTTGTTTTCATGTTCGCAGTGCGATTATTCTTGCAATCGGAAGTCGTACTTTAAAACACATGCTCTTACGCACACTGGAGAAAAATTATTTTCATGTTCGCAGTGCGATTATTCTTGCAATCTGAAGTCGCACTTAAAAAGACATGCTCTTACGCACACTGGAGAAAAATTGTTTTTATGTCCGCAGTGCGATTATTCTTGCAATCAGAAGTCGCACTTAAAATCACATGCTCTTACGCACACTGGAGAAAAATTGTTTTCATGTTCGCAGTGCGATTATTCTTGCAATCGGAAGTCGCACTTAAAAACACATGCTCTTACGCACACTGGAGAAAAATTGTTTTCATGTTCGGAGTGCGATTATTCTTGCAATTGGAAGTCGAACTTAAAAACACATGCTCTTACGCACTCTGGAGAAAAATTGTTTTCATGTTCGCAGTGCGATTATTCGTGCAATCGGAAGTCTGCTTTAAAAGTACATGTGCTTAAGCATACTAGTTTTCATGTTCGCAGTGCGATTACTCATTCAATCAGGAGTCAAACCTAAAAATACATGTTCTGACGCATAATGGGTCTGACTCTTTGTTCGCAGTGCAATTATTCGTGCATTCATAAATCAAGCTTACAATTACATGTGCTGAACAAACTGGCGAAAAATCTGTTTTTATGATCACGTTGCAATTACTTGACCAGTATTAAAGCTCACTTTAAACTCCGTGTACCTTCAGATATGCTTACACGCACTTTGGTGAATAACTGTTTTCATGATCATGTGGGGTTATTTGTGTAGTCGTTAAACACATTTTACAGTAAATGTGCTTTCACATACTTGAAAAACTTTTTCTTGTTCACAGTGTACCTTATACGTGCAATAAAAACTACAAGTGCAATCCATTGTAGGATTTTAATTTTAATTGTTAATGAATAAATCGTAAAACATTATAAAAGTATTTATAACATCATAATTTATAAGAACATCGTAGATATGTTTGTTTTGTTATGGTCAATAAATTTTTGGTAAAAATATATTTTTTTATTTCCATTTAAACATGTTTTTATATATTGCATGTTTGATACTTCTATGAGTATATATAAAAAAAAGCGTATATAAGAAATTAAGCTAAGATTTGTTTATATTGATGAGCACGTGTCTTTAGCTGAAGACATGCACGAACACGTTCGATTTTCTAAAAGACGACGGCTATCCAAAATTAAAATTCACAAATTTTATCACAAAACGAAAAATATACTTAACTTTAAACTTGTGTAAGTCGGGTTACTAATTATATGCAATATAATACTTAAGCTATTCCGTCACAGCCACGTCACGTCTCCTCTCCATGCATCCCCAGCCGCTGGTGATGGCGCCATGGAGCCCTCCTTGTCATGGTATATTTAAAAAATACCTAAATTTGGATTCTATCCCAATCATTTTGTATTTAAGAATGGATTACGTGATAAAAAACAGAAAACATTTCCAACTACCAAATCTTTTAAATCTGCGACGTAAATAAATTTCAAAATTTGCAACTATACTGGTAAAAACCAGCTTTGACTGGTTTAGACCAGCCGACATATACAGGTCAAACGACACTTGAACCTAAGTGATGTCGATTCATTGCGCCCACGAACAGGATAGATGGTCCCTTTCTACAAGGTGGATCACAAAGGGTCCCCAATTAGCAATTGATTGTAGTTTAGTATCACTACCCACACACATATGTCACTGTTTCATATACGTGTCGTTGTAAGTGTGCTATAAGATCCCTAAAATTATCCTCGCCGTGAGGTATTCTTCTGCTTCGGCGCTTTCTACGGTGGTACGATAAACATGTGTTTTTCGACGACCAAATTTATTTCCTTCTACACCTTCTTAGTATTGAGTAACTAATAAATTCAGTAGAAAAAGAATTAGGTTTTAACTATTAATTGAAGTATGTATATTCAAACATTGAGTTGTTTTAAAGAATAACCTTTTTTGATTTAATATCAATAACACCAGAGTTGTTTAAACTTTATTTTGGAACTATAAAAATAATTTTTTTGTATGAAGTGAATTGTCATTAGTGTCGTGTATATATTCGATTGATCTAATAACAATGAACCCATATAACCCGATGGGTCAAAACAAAACACGGCCTGCGATGTAGGTCATTTCAGACCCAGTACCAAATTTCGGATTTTTATCGGTACATATCAATGATTTTAAATATGATTTAATGAAATGGCATGATATACCGAAGCTTTGTGGTAGAAAATATAATTTTTTGTTAAAATAAAGCGCATAATATTACGCCGGGCATTACACACTACGATATGTCTATATGGGTATAGAAAGCTCCTTCATCGCCGCTCCCGGCTGCAGACCCTGGCTCGGGCTTCACGGCAGGAACATCTTGGTCAGCACGGCTCACGGTAATAGTACGTTCCAGCTGGCACGAGTCCCGAACGGCAAATGGCGGTTGCCAAGTTACAGCCGACCATAGACGCGAGCGGGCATAGACGAATTATCTAATTCATTAATAGATAGTTAGGATTTTTTATAAAGTGACGCACCACGCAGTCTCCAAATCAATTCAGGGGCTGCGCACTCTATCCTTAAATTTTCGATTCGACCTTTACGTTGGTACCAATTCTTGGGACCGGTGGTTTCAATTTGGATTAAACTATGCGTAAATCCTGGGTTAAACTCGAGTTGAACCTTAAGGGTACGCACCCAGAAACAGTTGTTTCATGCTAAACATCTTGATGCGACCGCGACCTACATGTGAAGTACCGCATCGCGTCCTTTTTTATTAGAATATAAGCTTTATTTTAAATATGTTAAGTTAATTATAAAACTTGGCGCGCAACGCTGCACATGGAACCGCAGTGAAATAGGAAGGTACATGCGGGTGTGCGGGTGCCATGTGCGGGGCACACAGGAGCTGGGGGCAGAGGAGGACGACGACGAGGAATGACGAAGAGAAAAGTTAAGGTAAACGGCGATATGTAGAATACCCGTTTAGGAAAGCATACAAGAGTTCTGGGATATATCGACCAACAATCAGCACTATCGTTTCATGACTGGAAGAAGAATATATTTATATTTTATAGAAAATATATTATTAACTCTATCGATTCCAACAGTGACCGACCGATCGAGCAGTTCGGTGACATTTTGTTAATTTGACTAAAGGGTCCGTTGATAGATGTTGATGAGATGAAAGGTTCATTAATCAGGAAGAGTAATAGATGGCCTCAAAGCGTATTCCACTTGAAAATTGCGGGTATCAATGAAAAAATAATATTTGTTAGAATGAATTGAAATTAATCATAAGCGTCTATTTTTTTAAGAAGGCTGGGTATTCAGCTGGTAATACCATGCACTGTAGGGGGATGAGCATTTATAGTTTACCGTCAGATCTTTGCCAGATTATGTGGAAAACTTTTGGCAGTAGTCGATCCCTAGATAATGGTAGTGGATGTGGGATCGCGCGTGACTCGATGCGAGCGAGGTGTGACCTCCCGCAGCGAGCAGCGCGGCGCTCTGCTGGCAGCCGCGGTCCTGTATACATGCGCTCCTGTTTTCACCAAATTCGCCGCCACCCAGAGTATTACAATAGTTAACAAAATCTTCATGGAATATGTTTGAATCCGGCCTAGAAGAAAAAAAGCTGCACCAAAAAGGGATGTAATAAGAGTGAAAAACCACTGCGCAAAGAACACGTCAAATTTTTTTGTTCCATATGTTTAGAAAGTAACACCCCTGAAGAACTCAACGAATAGAAGAAAAATATATTTTTTTGGTTATTGAATTACTTTTTATATTTTATGAAAAATTACTGTTTCTTAAAAATATGTTTTTCTACCTTTTTTTAAATTTCATTTTTGAATAATTTTCTTCCAAATTTGTTAGTAAATTTTGACATTTATGACGAAAGAGTGTTTCATTTATCATATGTAAAAAAAATAGTATAAAAAGCACAGGCAAAAAAACAAGAAACACTCTATGCGCCACTAACGGTGTAGTTCCTGGGGACGCCACTGCTCCCGGGTTAAACTTTTGATACCACTCACGACAACTGCTTCTACAATACGCCTCAGCTGCAGATTTCTTCAAATTGATAAAGTTAATCAAAAGTTCCCGCAAATGACGCTTATTCGGCTCGAAACTCGACATTTTTGCACATAAAAGAATATATTACACTCAATGATATAATAAGAAGCGTCTCTTATGCAAAAATGGCGCTGTATAAATTAAAATAAACATTAACATATGTTACAAGCGTGGAGTCTTGGCAACTCAAAAGTAAGGTTACTTACTTATGCCTTACTTCATGCATTCATTATCGAACGGACCTTCTTTGTGAAAAAAAAGTCTCGGGGAAATAGGAACACAGTATCGTAAACTATTGTAAGAATGAGTATGTTATTTTAGTGACTTCAAATTACCTGATTTTTCTGTCTACACGCAGAGCGTTTGTTAAATAAGTGTGTCGTGATTTGTTGTCTCTTTTAATGCAATATTTGCTACATAGCTGGTATGCGAATAACGTGTACATATGTACATATCAGTGTAATCATTGACGTATGGGAATACGTCAATGATTACACTGATAAAAAACCCTAATATTGTATCGCTATTTTGTTGACAGGTGTCCAACCTTACTATAATGACGTTTTACATCTGACAATTTTAAGGCATGTATTCACTAGGGGACAAATTGTCCCTCAACATCACGCGC